>MU005581.1:361637-373814 GCA_010405425.1 Lentithecium fluviatile CBS 122367
GATCTACCCTTTAAGTTTATTATAGTCTTTATAGTATAGGTCTAGCTTAGTAGCCTTATTCTTAGGGTTAGTAACTATAGTAATACCTTTAAAGTTACTTATATTAAGGGTGTTTAATATGTTACGTCCTTATAGGGTAGCTAGTCCTATAGGGGTAGGTTAGTTCTTAGGTAAGAGCGATAATAGGAAGGAGGCTTATTAATTACGTAAGTAAGTAATAGGTAGTTAGTATTAAAGTTATAAAACTTATTAAATTAATAATGCTTAATAGAATCTAAACAATAGATTATTAACTAAGTTAAACACTAGGAACTATAGGGGTTCCTGTTATTCCTATATATAGCGATGCTATCCCCTTAGAGTACCGCCATCCTAAAAGCACGGGATAGTTTAGCTATCTAGGGATGGTTAACCATCCCTTGCTTGGCGGGATGTTATGGCTTGGCGGGATAGTGTCGTTACCTAATCTCGGTTGCGGTGTTACGGCGTTGCCTTACATTATCGCTGTCGTCCTATCCTTTCCGCCCTTTATTCCACATTCTTGGATCTTAACATTATCTTACTATATAGGTATTATAAAATAAAATAATCTCTATATACTTAGTAAATTAGTTAATAATTACTAGTATTACGTTATAAGATGTATTAGTTACTAGGTTCTTAGAGTTTAGTAGGCTAGTAATAAAGTCTATAGAGATATTAGTCTAGGGTTCTTCTAGAATCTAGATAGCTTACATCTTTCTATATAGTGCGTACGTGCTATATTTATTCTTCTAGCAGTCTACGCATTTTTAGATATAGTTTATAACCTTCTATTTTATTCCTTTAAACTAATAGTTACGCTAAAGAAGTTCTATAGTCCTTATAATACTAGGGTGTTTATATATTAGGTTATTATAGTATTACTTAATAACCTATACTTATTACTCTTTAGATACTTCTTATTTTATTATAAGGAGTGTGTTAAGTTCTTATAATAGGCTAAGTAATTTATCCTTATTCTATACTAAGATAGCAGCGCGTGCGATTATTTTATCTCTAGCTAAGTTACTTTATTAGCTTAGTGTATTAGCGCGTTTATTTTCGTTTCTAGGTGTATATATAATTCTAAACTTATACTATCTAAGTACTTTAGACTATCTTACTTATTAGAGTATAAGATCTTTTATTATAGTAAATCTTAGAAGGTTTTTATAATTAGTAAAGATAATAAGTTTAGAGCAGCTATATACGTAGATTCGCTAGTGCTTAAGGGCTTTAATAATTATAAATAGTTTCTTATTATAGATATTATATTATATCTCTATATTCGTAAGCTTCCTTAAGTAGTAAGTGTTAGAACGTTAGTGCATTAGTCGCGTTTAATTGCTAATAAGATAGGATTACAGATTAATAGCTATATAGCGAGTTGGCAGCTCTTCGCCGCTAACCGCCGCGCAGCGCTAATGCTTAGTAATTAGAGGGATCTATATAACCTATCTATAGCTGTAGCTATAAGAAAATTAGAATCTATTTATTACCTACACGAGCTTATTTGCTATTTAAATTAGTATACATAAGCCTAGGGTAATAGCTAGCTATATAGATCCCGTTGCCTAGCAGCTCTAATAGCTGCAGTCTATTAAGCCTGCTAACTCTCTCTAACTTCCTAAACTAGTTCTACTAACACTAATTAGTATAGTCTTATATTATCCCCTTTACTAGTGCGCATACACAGATTAGAACTAGTTAATAGGCTTAATTAAACCTGCTATTATCTCGCGACCCGCATACGTTACTAAAGAGAGCTCTCTATTCCTAGCTCTGCTAAAAAAGCTTATAAGAGTAGAGTAAAGCCCTAGCTAGAATAATAAAGACCTATACCGCTAAACCCTTTATTATCTTACTAAGCTTTATACTTAGAAATTATATAGAGATTAGTAGTACCGCTTTACACTCCTTTTATTAATAGCTAAAACCTGCTAATCCTATTAACCTCCTATTAATACTAATTAATTTAATCTAATAATACTAGGCTTTATTACAGCCCTTTATTATATTTCTTAATAAGCTAAACCTAGATTCTAGCTCTAATAAGTCTAACCTTAATTCTGCTAAGTAAAATACACCTTACTAAGCTAATAAGTAATATAGTAACTAATATAAACCCTCTACCTCTACTACCGCTAGTTAACGTATAGATAAATAATAATTTTAATCCTAAGAAGGTAGAGAAGGTTAATATACACTGCTATATATAATAGAAGGTGGAGGTATATATCTTTACCTAAGACATATAGAAGCTAAAGGCTATAGATATTAAGGGCTAGTATAACAACGACTTTAATACCTAGACAGTAGATAACTTTAAGAAGGCAGATAGAATAGTTCTCTCTTGCCTATAAGAGGAGCTACGTAGGGCAGGCGTCTACGTTAAGCAGGAGCAGCAGTATAGTATTATATAAGCACTATACGAAACCGTATAAGGGGAAGCTAGCCTATAGCTAGAGAACGAGCCTAATCGCCCTTTACCCTAATAGGCTACCTAGCATACTTCTAAGCCTAATTAACTTCTCCCTTAATAGCTAACTTAGCTAGCTAAGAACCCCCTTCTATAGAGGCCCCCCTTAAGAGCTATATTAACGCTGCTAGGTAATATAAGCTAATAACCCTTACGTACACTCTTACAGAAACCTTTAACTATTATATAACTATCTCTTAACCCTAAACGCCGTAACTAATACTATATACTACAGCTAGATACCGCTATTATACGTATAACTTAGGTGTTAACGCAGGACCTAATATAGAAAGTAGGTAGGGTGCTAGGAGCTAAACAGGCTAACTACGCTAAGTAGGTGGCAGCTATTATAAAGCTATATATAGAGGTATCTAATAAGTAATCTAGTAACGCACGTAATAGCTTTAACTATAAGTTTTGCACCTTCCTGCAGCGCGCTAGAATTAGTAGCCTACCTAAGGATAGCCTTACTATTACCTTTCCTATTATGTTAATAGAAGCCGCATTAACGTTCTATAACTAGTCTATTTAGAATAACAACACCCTTACTAGTATTATTAAAAAGTTTAAATCTTAATTTAAAACAGAAGAGCGGGTACGCCTTATTAATTTAGAATAGTATACCTTATTAATGTATTAAATAATTACTAAGAACCCTAGTAAATTAATAATTAACTATATTAATATTCTTATAGATAAATTATTAACCCTCTAGAACTGCCTACTAAAGGAGTTCTAGTAACTATACTTCCTAAGAGACTAGATACTTTAGGCCTATAGCAGTATGCTAATATTTAAAGTAGCTACAGTAAAACTAGTAGAAATACTATTAGGCGTTATTAGTAACCTTTAAATAGCTATATATATTAAAACCGCTACTAACTTAGCAGTAGCTAACAGCTTATACTACCTAGAGAGCTATAGTAATATAGATACGTACTATACTAATTGCTACTACTATAGCTAACCTATAAGTAACTACTAAGGACATAGTAACTAGCTAAAGTAAGGAGGCTATATAGGTAGAACACTAACCTAGCGATTCTAAAACTAATACTAGGTATACGGCAAGCTAGACTGCTACTTATATAATTACACTAAATTTAAATAGATAAAGGCATGGAGGACCTATAAGTAACAGCGCGATTAACTAGGTAAAAAATACTAGCAGGCTACTTACTTTATAGTAGAAATCTATAGAGAAACCCCTACTAATAATATCTCTATAGATAATAAAGATAACTTACCTGCTAGATTTATTATAAATACTAATACTAGTGCAGATATTAATAACCTAAATAATGCCCTGCTAGAGATAACGAGTTACACTATATCTATCGCTCTAACCCTTCTAAATAACGTAGCTGCTAGCTACCTTATTATAACGCTCTCTAACTGTGTAATAGCTTATAGACTTACCTATTAGAGCAACTAATTACACTCTACTATGTATAGTCTTAAGGCTACTAAGCTTAGCTAATATAGGCAGGGCAGCAACTTTATAGGTATATTAATTAATACTAGGGCGGCCTAGTACAGTACAGCTAGCATCTATTAGCTAGAGGCCTATTACTAGGAATTTAACCGCCCTATTAATTACACTATTAATTAATCTTAGGTAGGTGCTATTAGGGCATATTTTAGAATTAGTAGTAGCATCTTAATTAGATTAGCAGGTATACAGACCCCTATTAGCTATATTAAATTCTATATTATTAAGGCATCTACGCCCTTCTTACTTTCTATAGCAGATATAGATTAGCTTCTTATCTATTTTAATAACCTAACTAATAGCCTAGTATAGAAGGCAGCTAGCTACCTAGTAATACGCTAGTTTAGACACCTATTCTTAGTATAGGGACCTACTATTATGTCCTACCTAACTATAACTAAGCTCTGCTAACTATACTAACGATTTAGCTACCCCTCTAGTAATTAATTACTCTAGATACTTAAGAAAGCTAGTATAAATAACCTAGAGAACTGCTAGCTACTATAGTGTATTAAGCACTTCTACTACTACTACTACTAGCGCTACGGCCTAGCGCCTAGTAGATTTTAATTTATAATATAGAATGCTAACGCCTAATTTAACTATATAATTCTAGTTAATATTACTTATATTAACGGCAGCTCTGTACTACACGTAATTAATAAAGCTATAAGATTTTAGATAGCATAGTTTCTCTTATTAATATTAGTAAGGATAGTATAGGAGGCTCTTTAAGCATACTAAATTAATTTATACCTTAGCCTTTTAGAGTTCTATATATATAACGCGGGCACTAACTTTTGCGTAGTAGTATTCTAGAATTACTACTAGGCCCTTAGTATTACTACTAAGTGCGTACTAGTAGAAGTACCTTAGTCTATTAGCTAGCTTAAGTAATATTACAGCCCCCTGCGACGCGTATACGAGATTATTTAGAATAACTATAAGGATCTAGGTATTATAGTATATAGGGTAAGTATATTATAAATAGTAATTAAGGCTATTAATAATACTACTAGCCTTAATAGCCTTATACCTACTCTACTTATATTTAGTGCCTACTCTTAACTTACCTAGGACTTCCTATTACTAATAATACTTAAACGCGCTAAATTAATTAGGAGAGTAATAGCTAAAGTAGCTAAATTAAAGGCTTAGAGGTAGGTATAAGAGGCTCTAATATAGCGTAATAGACCCTAGACAGATGTAGTACATAGCATACTAATTAGTAATAAGGTACTCATCTAGCGTACGTATAAGTAGAAGTAGTAAGAACCCTTTTAATTACTTACTATTACTAATAAGACCTATATAATTAAGTTACCTAGTAGACCTATAACCTTCTAGTTAATATTAGTAAAGCTCTACTATAAGGACGAGGATAATTATAGTAAACTATTATATACCCTAACCTCTTAGCTAACTCCTATACTAGCTCCCTAGCTATTAAACTAACTATAGTAATTAATAAAGGTTCTAATACCCGCGCGCAAAACTAGGGGAGTTACTAGCTATTTAAAGCAGCTAGCTATAGCTAAAGAAGTTGCCTAGGAATTATTTAGAAATGCTTAGGATAAGAAAATTACTAGTCTTATAGAAGGAGGCGTATTTAACGTTATTAACTAGGCCCTGCTAGGCATAAAGATATTTAAATCCTACTTTATTAATAAGTAGAAAGCTTAGGGTACTAAGTATACCTACGCGAAATTAAGATAGGTAGTATAGGTATATAATAATCTTAATAAAAAGTTAATACTAACCTAGGCACTAATAGTGCAGCGGGTTAGCTGCTAACTACTACTCTATATTATAGCTATTCTTTAACTACTAGTTTCCTCCTATAATATCTTATAGGCCTACACCTAATTGCTTACTAAGGTCGCTTAGAATATATATATATATTTACCGCTAGAGCTCTGGCTGCTAGCTAGGCAACTGCTTAAGGTTATCTAGCCCCTATACAGGCTACTAAAAGCGGGCACCTATTAAGTTAATACCTACCTAGCCTACTATCGCGACTAGTTAAAAATGCGCTACTTAACGTTTAACTTATGCCTACTAGGCTAAACTACAAAGGGCATAGGATATATTACTATCTAGGTTAATAATATATTAATTACCGCAGATAACACCTTTCTAGCTAATAAGAAAGTAGAGTTAAAGAAGGCTAGATTCCTATTTAAACCTCTTAAGCGCCTTACTACTAATATATTAATACAATTTAATAGTATTAATGTTAGTACTAATAAATTAGTTACCTATACTATTACCTAAGGACTGCAGATAGCGCGCCTACAGCTTATCTAACTAGAAAAAGAGATTTTACTAACTAGATTACTCTCTAACGAACTGCTTAAGTAATATACTGCCTAGCAAGCTAGAGGGGTATATATTACTATATTATACTAACCTAAGTAGGCATTTAACTTCGCCTACGCAGCCTAATACCTAAACCTAATAAATACGCAGCTTAAGAAGCTAAACGCCGCGTTAGACTAGTAAATTAATAATAATAGAAGAGGCTTAACGTATATTAAGCTTAACGCGAGGTCTCTGCGCCTAATTATTTTTACTAACTTCTTCTTTACTAATAATAAGAACCTTAGTAGTTAGATTAGATATATAGTAGTAATAGTAGACAACGCAGGCAGGCTTAATCTAATTAATTAGAAATTAATTAAGAGTAGAAGGGTAACCTAGAGCGTACTAGCGGCTAAACTATACGCTATAACTCTAAGATTTAATATTAGTATATTAATTAAATCTACTCTTAATAATCTCCTACTCTCTGCCTAAGCTAAGCTAATCCCCCTTATTCTAGCTATAGATTTACAGTCCTTATACGACTACTTAACAAAACTAGGAACTATAAAGAAGAAGCGCCTTATAGTTAATATTATAAGCCTATAAGAGGGTTACTAATAAAGGGTTATCTTAGAGATATAGTAAATTAATAGTAATAATAACCCTACTAATGCTATAATAAAGGCTATATTAAATAGCGCCCTAATAAGCCTTATTAATAGTAATTAATTAAGTATTAACCTAATTAGATAGGTTACACGTAGAGTAAAGAATAAAGAACCTAGCGTCTTACGCGCCTAAGGCTATACAGCTATTTTTCTTTAGTTTTTACTAAGTGTTAGAACGTTAGTACATTAGTTGCGTTTAATCGCTAATAAGATAGGATTATAGATTAATAGCTATATAGCGAGTTAGTAGCTTTTTGCTACTAACTGCCGCGCAGCGCTAATGCTTAGTAATTAGAGGGATCTATATAACCCGTCTATAGCTATAGCTATAAGAAAATTAGAATCTATTTATTACCTATATATGCTTGTTTGCTATTTAAATTAGTATATACGAGCCTAGGATGATGGCTAGCTATACGGATCCTATCGCCTAGCAGCTCTAATAGCTGCGGTTTATTAAGCCTGCTAACTCTTTCTAACTCCCTAAACCGGTTCTACTAACAGTAAGCTATTAGATACTATTTTTTATTTATTTTTTATTTTATATAAGCTCTAAGGGCTTAATTACTTGCGTCTGTTTTAATTTATAATAGCTTATTACTTTAGAAGTTAATAAGTACTAGTAGTATAATATATACTATCTGTAGAAGTTAGAAGGCCTTTTCTTATTTATCTTTCTATATAAATAGTATATTCTTTTTTATAAGTTCTATTAGAGGTGTAGTAACTGCTATGTATTTTTTAATAAACTATTAATTAAATCTATAGAATTCTAGAAACTCTTAGATATGTTTTACTATTATTAGCTATAGCTACGTGCGTATAGCTTTAAATTTATCTAGGCTTATCTTAATGCCTTATGTATTAATAATAAAGCCTAAGAATTTAAGTTCTTATACGTGGAACTTGCATTTCTTAGGTTTTAGGCGTAGGTTTGCTTTCTCTAGTATACTAAGTACCGCCTTAATATATTCTTAGTAATCTTTATTATGCTTAGAGAAGATAAGAATGTTATCTATATAGGTAATAATAAATATATTAAGGTGTTCTCTTAGTACGTTATTAACTAGTGCTTAAAATATTACTAGTGCGTTAGTAAGTCTAAAGGGTATAACTAGGTATTTATAGAGTCTGTATCTTAATTAGAATACTGTTTTCTATTCTTTACCTTTCTTTATTTATATAAGGTAGTAACTATCTTAAAGGTCTAGTAAGGTAAAGATAGTAGCTTTTATAAGTCTATCCCTTAGCTTAGCTACGTTAGGTAGTAGATATCTGTTCTTAATAGTTATCGCGTTAAGTCTTTAATAGTTTATATAAGATTATAGTTCTCTATCCTTCTTCTTTATAAAGGTAAATAGGCTAGCTGCTAGTAATTTTAAGGTTTAAATATATTCTTTCTCTAGGTTTTTCTTTATAAATTCTCTTTTCTATTTAAGTTTCTTACCTATTTTTACGTAGAGTAGTCTAAAGGGTAGTACTTTCCCTTCTTTTAGGTTAATTATATAATCCTAGAGTTAGTATTTTAGTAGGTTTGCCTTTTCTTCCCTTTTCTAAAACAGGTATCTCTATTTCTTATATTATTTAGAGATACTATAAGCTATGCTAATACTTATATCCTTATGTTTCTTAATCTAGTAGTTCCTGCTAGCATCTTTTAAGGTTAATTTATATTTATTAACTTCTAGTTATAAGAGTATATTAAGTTCTCTTTTATCTATTATTAGACTCTACTAACATATAAGTACTACCTATAATACATAGTTATAGCGCGTTAAGGATATTCTTCCTTTATTCTATTTAATATATAGGTTATACCTTCTTAACTATAGTAACTTAAGTACTACTTTATAACTAAAGGATCTTAGTATATTAAAGGTAATCTATTTTTAGTATTTATTATTCTTAAGCGTTACTTTAACCTTATAGTCTATTCTTAGTATCTTAGGTATTAGTGCCCTATCTTCTGCGTAGAGAAGGTAAAATTATTATTTTTATTTTAACGTAAGTTTAGCTTTTCTAGTAGTAGTTAGTAAGATATAGTTCTTTTATACTTCTAAGTCTATTATAGCTCTAGCCTTAATATTTTTAACTTAAATAGTAAGTTTTATTAATACTCTATTACCTATAGTATTAAATTCTTAGAAGGCGTCTTCCCGCCTTAGTTTTAGTCTAAAAAAGGTTATTATCTAAGTTTAGGTACTTAATAGTTATTATTACTTTATCCTCTGCGTAGTTTATATCTTATACTATATCTAGAATTAATTTATATAGCGAATACTAGGGGGTGTAAGTAAAAACCGTTCTTTTCTTTCTTATAGTAATGCTTTTTGCATATTACTCCTAGGCAGTTTTACTATTTATTCTAGATATAGATGCTATCTATAAGTAGAGTATATACTATATTTTCTATATTAGTTTTCTATAGAAAGTACTATGCTTCGCGCTTATCCTATAGGTATTTATCGCATTTATTTATAGAGTAATTAAACTATTCCTACTTATATTAATATCTAGCTCCTAGAAAGTAGCTTCTATTAATTTTATCTACGTAGTATACCTTATAGTAGTCGTCTACGTATATTACATAGCTTATACTTTTATATTTAGAGTTACGTATATTAATATAATAGCGTAGTTAGTAGTTTAGCAGTTTATTATTATACTTCTACTTCTTATTTTAATACTTATAGTTTTACTTTATAGTGTCTTTTATTTCTTAGGTAACTACGCGGAGTCTTTCTCTATTTTCTTCTATAGTTTTAGGTTTCTTTTCTAGAATTCTATATAGTAAAGCATCTTTATCGCGTAGCTATATCTTAAACTCTTTAAAGAAGTCCTATACTATAGGCGTGCCTAGGTAAGGTTCCTTTATATCTAGATATAGTATTAGTACTTGCTAGATAGAGTAGTAGAGTTCTTCTTTATTATTAAGTTCTTTTAGATCCTTATATAATTATTTATCTAGGGTATCTAGTTATTCTATAGTTTCTAGGTTAATTCTTTTAATCTTACTAATAACGTTCTATTCTTTATCTTTATCTATTTCTTATTTTTCTTTAGATATAACATTTAGCTATTACTTAACTTTATTCTTAGAGTAGTAATTCTTTATAAGGTAGCTAGGCTTACTATATATAAAGTATTTACGCGTCTCTACTTCTTAAGACTATAGTTCTATTAGAGGTCCTTTAGAGTTACGCTAGTATAGCTTATAAAAGCCTAGTCCTCTTATTTTCCTTTTCTTTAAGTTATTATACTAGATTTCTTCTATTAGCTAGTAACTATAATTATTATATTAGTAGCGTTATAGTTAACTACCTAAGGCTTAAGGCTTTATTAAGTAGCTATTAAGTAGCTTTCTAAAGCTAGAATATAGCTTCTATTCTTACTAGCGCAGTTCTTAGTATAGTTTATACTATTTAGCGTTAATTCTAATAGATTCTTTATAAAAATTCTTTAGGGAGGTAATAAGGTTTTCTAAGCATAGTAGCTCTTTATAGATTTTTAGTTTTAAGCCTTATTTATATATAACTATTAAGAGAACTTCCTCCTAGTTAAGCTATATAGCGTATTTCTTAAAGTATATAGCGTAATTAGTAATAGAATGCGTCTATTAGAGTTACTATATAGCTTATTTAGTAAAAGGTACTTAGTTAGTAATACTAAAAAGCTATCTAAGTTCTTTCTTAAAGTTCTTATAGTCTTTAATAATCTAGTTAATAGCGTTGCCTTTGCGATTCTCTTTAGCTAAGTAGCTTAATAGGTATAGCTAGATCTAGGTAGCTGCTTTACCTTATAAGTATAATACTATAAGGATAACTTTCTTCTTACCCTCTATTTTAGGTTCTAAGACGTAAAAGTAGAGTTTAAGTTAAAGGATCTATTCTTTAAGTTTATTATAGTCTCTATAGTATAGGTCTAGCTTAGCTATCTTATTCTTAGGGTTAGAAACTACAGTAATGCCTTTAAAGTTACTTATATTAAAGGTGTTTAATATATTACGTCTTTATAGGGTAGCTAGTCCTATAAGAGTAAGTTAGTTCTTAAGTAGGAGTAATAATAGAAGAAGAGGTTATTAATTAATATAAGTAAGTAATTAGGTAGTTAGTATTAAAGTTATAAAACTATTAAATTAACTATACTTAATAGAATCTAAACAATAGATTATTAACTAAGTTCTATAATAGCTTTATAAATAGAGGTTATACGCTAAAGCCTCTAAATATAGTTTCTTTATAAAATTAGTAGAGTTTCTTAGCTTTATTATTACCCTATAAGGCGTTGTAATAGACCTAGTATAGGTTTAAACTATTAAGAAATAGCTAAAGCCTAAGAGCTACTATAATATTTAAAGCTTTATAGGCTTTACTAACTTCTATTAATAATTTATCTATAATTATTTAGAGGTTATTTAATTCTTACTAGAGTATATAGTAGCCGCCTAAGTCCTACTAGAGAGCTAGATAGGTTCTAGGCCTAAGGGTAAGAAGGCTTAGCTATAGAAGACTAAAAAGGGTCTAACTAAGTAGTATAAGAAATAGTTCTAGCTAGACTCTATATAAGATTTATTTCTAAGGCTATATAAGCTATTTACTTAGGCTCCTATTCTTTAATACTTTAATCTAACTAAACTAATTATAGTTATTATAAACGCTTTAGAATTTACTATAGTTATAATACTAATATAGCCTATAACTAGTAGAGACCTAATAGCCTAGTACTAGAAACTAGTAGCGTACTAGAGCTAGAAGTTTACTAGCCTATTAATTTATTAGTATACTTATAATAAATAGCTAAGTGCTATAGTTAAATGCTTTAAGGTGTAGTAGTACTACCTTAAGTATACTCTAAGTATAATCTAGATACTTACTAACTATAATAACCTTAAGTATTTTATAACTACTAAGAAGCTTAACCCTAAATAAGTATACTAGGTAAAAAAGTTAGCTTAGTTTAATTTTAAAATTAAATATAAGCTAGGCTCTGTAAACTCTATAGATACTTTATGTTACAAGGACGCAACGAGTAGGCCTTTAGTTCTTGCGGCGAAGACTAATTAATTACTACGTGCAATATCTAGGTAAATACAAGACGTCGTGTACAGAACAGAAATAGCGAAATAGGTGCGAAGCAGAAATACTTAGGGGGGTAGTCTGTGCTTCTAGTGCGCGAACTAACTGCTAGTTAGGGTAAAGTTTAGAGAATAGTTC
>MU005581.1:378492-400961 GCA_010405425.1 Lentithecium fluviatile CBS 122367
AAGGACGCAACGAGTAGGCCTTTAGTTCTTGTGGCGAAGACTAATTAATTACTACGTGCAATATCTAGGTAAATATAAGACGTTATGTACAGAATAGAAATAGCGAAATAGGTGCGAAGCAGAAATACTTAGGGGGGTAGTCTGTGCTTCTAGTGCGCGGACTAACTGCTAGTTAGGGTAAAGTTTAGAGAATAGTTCTAGGCGTACTAATAACAGTACGAACAGGACTTAGCAGTGTTAGGGGATCTAGGAAGGATACCGTGACACTTTATTATAAAGACCTAATTACGCTAAGGGCTTTTAAGCTAGAAAGGTAAAAGAGCTTTATAATATTATGCTTTCTACTCTCTAAAATAAGCTCTAGGTGTAGGCCTTTTAGAAGTCTATAGCTACTAGTACTAATAGTTAGATAGTACGTAGCGTACGCGCTATAACTAACGCTAATATAGAATCCTCTAGTATAGCGCTAGCCCTTAGTAATACGTTACTACTATTAGCTTTCTTAATATTTATAAAGAAATCTAATTCTAGAGCGTAAGTATATACTAATAAGAACCTAGAACTATATTAGTGCCTTAACCTTAAGATATATACCTTATACCTATCTATATATACAGCTATACGTAATAAGAGAGCTTTTAATTTAGATCTATCTAAGGCTCTTCTTAATTACTTCTATAAGGTGTAGAAACGCGATATAGCCTATTATAAGTACTTATAGCTAGTAACTAGAAATAATAAAACTCTTAGGAGTTACCCTTAATAGACTTAAGATTCTTAAGGCATTCTACGTAGAGGTAGAAAAGTATAAATTTCTAATAATAAAGCCCTCTATAAAAATATCCTCTTTAAGAATTATAATAATCTTTTAAGAGAGCATTATAGTATTAATAAGATAATATCTATTCTCTAGTAAAAGTACTACTAGGTTAGCCTAGCTAAAGACGTTAAAAGCTATATTAAGAGCTACGTCTTCTATTAGATTAATAAGACCTATTAGTATAAGCTATAGGATATATTAGAATTAATTCTACTACCTACTAAACTCTAGAGAGACTTTTCTCTAGATTTTATTATAGACCTACTAGTATTAACTAACCTAGTAGGAATCTAATATAACGTAATTCTAGTTCTTATTAACCGCTTTGCGAAGTATATCTAGTACCTTTCTGTAACTAAGAAAATTACTATAGTCTCTAGTAAACTTTCTATATATAGAAGTATTCCTTAAGACTAGTCCTCTTAATAGTCTATTAATAGACTAGGGTATAGTCTTTACTAGTAAGTTCTAGAGTAACGTCTATTTTTACTTTAAGATTAAGAGGTAAATAAGCACTACGTTTTATTCTTAAATAAATAGCTAGACTAAGTAGTAAAACTAGAAGTTAGAAACGTTCCTCTATATATATTATAACTAGAAGTAGAATAATTAGTTCTTATTACTACCTTTTATAGAATACGCTTATAACTCTAAACTATACTCTACTTATAGGTAATTACCTATTAAAGTTACCTATAGGATTAAGACCTAAGGCTTTAATAGCGTTCTAAATAACTACTAGTTATAACTACCTCTAGAACTCTAGAATAAACCTACTGCGAGCCTAGATATACGCTAGTAAATAGCTATATATCTTTAAGAATAGTCTAAGAACTAGTCTAATATTAGAGATATACTAACTTATGCTTAGTATTACTAATAGGCGTAGTATAATTCTAAGCGTACTAATATACACTTTAGTATTAGTAAGTAAGTCTTACTTAAAGTAACTAATATTAAGATAAAGCGCCTAAGTAAGAAGCTAGACGCTAAGTACTTAGAACTATTCCCTATAAAGAAATTGTTACGCCTACATTGGTATCCACTACCCCGAACGTGCCCTCGCTAAGGCGAGGCCTACACATACCTTCGTATTAGTATATATATTATTCTATACCACGCCTAGTATCGGAAACCGATACTGCGTGCCATATCTTTTAGATGTACGGCCTAGTGGTATAGAGCTAGTCCCTTATAGAAATGCTATAGAAAGCTTACCTACTAGCTCTATAGATATATAACTAGAAGTTTATAGGAGCATTAGTTAAGCTAAATAGTATAACTAGGTATTTAAAGTGTCTATAATAGGTTTTAAACGCTATCTTTTATTTATCCTCCTTCTTAATCTACAGCCTATAATAGGCATTGCAAAGATTAAGTTTACTAAAGACCTTAGCCTTTAAAAGCTAGTTAAGCAATTTACTAACTAATAGGGTTAAGTAATAATTTTTAATTATAACCTTATTTAATCTATAGTAATTTATATAGAGGCGTATTATACTATTCGCCTTTAAAATAAAGAGAATTAGAGTACTAGTAGGAGATTTACTATACCTAATCTATCCCTTCTCTAGCGCAGAGTTAAGGTAGTTCTAGAGAATATCTAGCTCGCGATTAAAAAGGTTATAAATAGGCAGGTTAGGTAGGTTCTTTCCTTTTATTAGGTTAATAGTATAGTTATACTTTAAATTCTATAGAATATATATAGCTTCTTTAGCATTAAAAACGTAAAGCTAATCCTAGAGGGATTCTAGAATAAGAGCCTATTCTTCTATAGAAAGTTAGTTTTTACTAGCCTTATTATAAAACCTAGGCAGAGCCTTCTTAGGGCTGCTATAGTTCTTACCTAGATAAATTTTAGTATAGTTTAGATAACTATTATATATAAAATAGGAGACTCTTACTATAGTAATCTATTAAAGGTTTCTAAGTTCTAGGTAGTTCTTAATATATTTAGTTATATATTTAAGTATTTTAGCTATTTATTCTTTTAGCTAGAGAAGTCTACGTAGGCGCTAGTACTTAGTATTCTGTTAGATATTATTACTAGGGGCGGCTATAGCTAGAAAAGTATTAGTAAGGTACTATAGTATTTCTACTATTTTTCTATCTTTAATAAAAGTAGCTTCCTCTCTTAAAGGCTTTAGGCTATAAAGTTTTAAGAGTAAAGTATATACGCCTTTTTTCTAGGTTCTAGTTCCTTAAGAAGTAATACTAAATCTTAGATCTTAATACGCTTCTTACTAGCTTCCTAGGGCTACTACTTAAAGATACTAGTACTATACTAGACCTTAGAGTTAGCTATAGCTAACTAAAAGTAGCCTAGAATAAATTTAAAGTTATTAAACTATACTATCTAAAAGGTTTAGGGGCCTATAGTCTACTACTTACCTAGGCTATTATAGTATATAAGTATTAGAGAGTAGGCTAAACTAAGCTATAATATAGTTTAGTTAATTATATTTACCTATAGCTTTATATAATTAATAGAGAGAATTTACAGCTAAATTACTATTTTCTTCTAAATAAGGTTTAATTTAGCTCTAGAGTTAAAAGATCTCTATAATATTACTAAAACTCTATTAGGGTTAAGTAGTTAAATATTAACTACTAACTAGAGTTAGGTATTACCTTTAGTTAGTTCTAGTAGCTAGGTATTAAGAGTTACTACTAAAACTTCTCTTTTTATACTTAGTTATTAAACTTATCTAGCTTTTAGTTACTACTATATTATTTCTAGTAAGGCTTCTTATTCTTTTTAAGATAATCCTTTAAAAAATCTACTTCTTTATTAGGTTTAGATAGAGTTATACTATAAGTAGAATCTAGATAGTTCTAAGAGCTACCTTTAGATAATTTCTACTTATTTAGGCGCTTCTACTTATTACTCTTAGGTAATAATACTCTACGCTTTTTATTTATAGATAATATTCTACTAGCTTATAGTTAGAAGGTATCTAGAATAGGCCTAGTAACCTCTAGAACTGTCTCCATATTTCTAATAGCTTACTTAAAAGAGTTTTAGTTAGTAATATTCTTAAGCTGCCTAGCCCTCTATACCTTACGTCTTAATAGCTTAGAATATTAGGCCTAAATAAAGAAGACCTTTACTATTTCGCCCTAGAGACTTTTAAAGAGGTCTAAGTTAAGAAGAGCTAACTAGTTAGTAAAGTATATTATAAAAGAAGTTAAACTTATTTTTCTATCACTACTCTAAGTTCTAAAAGTAGAAGTAGTCTTTATACTTTATAAGAATAAAGTCTTCTATAAGGCTCTAGACCTACTATTATACCTATACCTAAGTAGTTAAAATCTAATTATTAACCTCTTAGTTAAGAATATCTTAGTATGTATTAAATTTAATTAACGTAATAATCTATTAGGTGCGTTAAGTATAATCTTTAGTTATAAAGTTAATATCTATAAAGTAATTAATATATTTTATCTAATATTTAATCTACTAAATAAATAGGAGTTTTTTTACTTCCTTAAGTTTAAGAGCGTTTCTAGCTTAGGTTAGACTTTAAATAGCCTTATATATATTTTCTATAAAAGTGCTAGTAGTATTATATAGCGTTACTAGAAGAGTACTAAAGTTATTATAAAAGGTATTATAAATAGCCTTTACTTTATTAATTTTAGCTTAGAGTGCGCTACTTCTCTATAATTAGACCTATTCCTAGAATAGCTCTATTTAATAGGCTACTATAAGTTAGATAAATCTTTAACCCGTTATTTTTATTTTACTACCTTAAAATATAAGAGTTAATACCTTACCTATATTAGGGTATTACCTATAGTTATTATAGTCTCTATAAGTTATTAGTTTATTTTTACTAGTAAATAAAGGTAAACTTATACTACTAATAGTATAAGACGCCTATATACTAATATCTTTATATAGATGTGCTAAGTAGTTAGTAGGTCTAAAAAGGCCTTAGTCTTTCTTAAGGTCTAAGTTATTTTCTAGGTTATAAAGTTTATTTTTCTTATTTAGTTCTTTTATAAAGCCTAGCTGCTAGTTATATAGCTAGTATTATATTTACTCTATAGTAAGCTAAGTCTTAGAGACTATATAAAATATCTCTAGAGCCTAGCTAAAACCTATACAGCTCTTTTATACGCTAGCTTTTATTCTAGTTATTTTACTAATTCTAAGAATACTAGTTTAGAGGAATTATTATTAATAGTTCTATTAGTAATAGGATAGAAAGCTTTATTTCCTACCTACCTTAGCTATTATATCTAAAAAGAGTTAAAAGAATTTAAATTATAAGAGTATATAGTAATAGAGGAATAAGTAGTAAAGTAATATATAGATTTAATAGGCAGATAAATCCTTAAGGAGTAAGGATACGTAGGAGCAAAGCTATATAGCGACGGTCACGTGCCGAGGTATGGCCGAGGCATGCCCGGCGGGTCTCCGGTGCAGAGAGGCGTCACAGTGATGCAGACTTCGGCGCATCCTTGGTGAGCTTGGTGTGAATCTCGCTTAATTTGTCAACCGCGTGCAAAGGTAGGACAGCGACAGCAACACCTATGAAGAATCATTCCATATTCTTACGTGCATCGTGCGCCCAGGGCCTAGTGTTGAAACCCCTCGAGGTGATGGTTGCTATTGCGCGGCCTCGCACGGAAGCAGAACACGATTCCGCGACATCCAGAGCGCCTCTGTCGGTCAACACCTCCCCACAAGCGATTTACGGGTCGAGTGTGAGAGAACAGTACTTAGCACTACACTTTATCTAGTAAAAGACATCCGCAAAGATCTAAGATATTAATAATTGCTCAGCAAAGGTACCAGAGTAGCCGCAACCCCATAGTCATCTCCAAGGAGTCCCTCAATCCGTACAACGGGCAGTCATCTGGGGGACCTAGCACAACACCTCTTTCTTTTCCGCAGCCCTTAAAAAGGCAGCCCTCTCTTCCGCATCTTTTGACTCGGCTTGTTTCCATTGTTCAATCAGCTGCGCCCTCCTCGCGGCACTCCTTGGCTCAAAAGCCATCTGGAATGGATCCGGCTTGACGATGAGAAGCGAGTTCGACTTATCCAACGGGACCTCAATCTCCTGGCCAGTAGTTGGATCTTCTTTTCTCTTGAGGTTAAATGCCCACATCAAAGCGCCCGTTGCGACAACCATTTCGTCTTGAGTGAGGGACATTCCGAGGCACTGCCGTTGGCCCCAACCGAAAGATGACATACCCTTAATCGTTGGGAATTTGCTCATAGGTTCCTTGAATGTGGGCCAACCCTTCTCTAGCCATCTCTCAGGTCGGAAGTTCTCTGGGTCGGGGTACTTGACAGGGTTTCGGAGGAATGCGTAATCGAGAGGGAGGATACGCGTGCCCTTCGGGATGAAGTACCCGCCATACCAATCGTCGGCTTCACACTCGTGGGCGACTCCTGCAGGATCATGAGCGACTAGGTTTTTTCTATCATTAAGGACGCTTACCCGTGGGAACATTCGGCTTCCAACGCATCGTCTCCTTAATGCAAGCACGCAGTATCGGAAGGTTTGGCATATCTGCGATCGTAGGCATCCGCCCTTTGCAGACCCTATCGACCTCTTCCTGGCATTTACCCTGCCAGTCTGGATGATGGACCATCGAGACGAGGAAGTAGTAAAGTGGCCCGGCGACAGTGAAGATGCCGACCAGCGCCATCATACCAATCACCGAAGATGCTTCGTGATCTCCAGATATGCTGGTCTTCCCCGCAGTCTCAAGGAAGTTGCGGGTGAAACATGGCCGCTGCTTTCCCTCCTCCATCAAGCGACGGGTATTGAGCAGCTGGTCCATCCACCATGCCTGCTGTTCGTCATGTCGCTTGCGCTCGGCAGTCTTCCAAGGGTTCATGAACATTGGGAGGTGCCATAGAGGAGTCAACACGTTGGTGATCGGACCGGCTGGCGACATCTGTGTCAACAAACCCCAAGCACTTGGGGTGAGGTATGTGCTAAGGGTGTGGTCGTCCCATGTCAGCTGGCACATGACCTTCGAGGCCATCTCCTCTAACGAAAAACCAAAATTGTCCGGTTCATTGAGCAGGTTGTACATCCACCGCTTCGCTTCGAGCTCCATGATGCCGTGATAGCGAGTGTTGGTAGCCTCCGTCAAGTATGCGTGTGTGAACTTTCTTTGGCGGGCCCAGTATTCTGACAAATAGTTAGAACAAGTACCCAGCAGATAGCGCCTCGGACTCACGGTTTTTTCCCATCAGCGGCAGATATTCCATGGACCCATGTGTACTCTTGGGATCAAACAACGATCGAATCTCAGGTCTGTCTGAGTAGACCTTTGCCCTCTTGACCAGGATGTCTTCCGCTATCGACTCATCCGAGATGATAACGAAGTTTGCTCCCAACATCTTTGTTCGATATATCGGTCCATACGTATCGGCCCACTCCTTAAACTTCAACCACATGTAGTCAATAGGAAGATCATGGATTCGGCCTATGTAAGGCACCAGTGCGGGTCCTGGTAAGCCTCGAGGATTGTACTTGGCGTTTCGTTTGCTGATGGCTTCGTAAAGGGCATACACTGCCCAGCCGAAGACTGCGAACCCAACGGTGTATAGCGTGAGGGAATGCATAGTTTAATGTGCGAGGTGCGAGATGCGAGAAGGAAACGAGTATGGAGATCACAAATTCAACATCGTGGGTACCCAGCTATAAATCGCAACACCTGAAGCCAGCATCACCATGCCCCGGTTCGGCTCCCCGATATCTGGTCTCCATAATCGCGGCGGCGGTAGAAATTGGCGCGATTACGATAAGCCAGGGCACCCTGTCCCCACCCAGAGCATTGCTTGTCTCTTCGATATGGTGGCCTCGGGCAAGCAACCTCATTGGCAGGGGCATGTGCTCCACCAATGAGGCGCGGACGGAGGGCAGAATAGTGAAGACACCAAACACCAAGGCACGAAGACTCAGCTTTTTCGATCCCGCCCCTGTATGTACCGATCGAAGGAGATGCTCAATGTCGGAACACGTTGGCGCCGATAGTGACATTTACGGTTCTGCATGTGTCTAAACCTGCCCAGACAAGAGCAAAAGGCAAAAGGTTACGATTTGGAGCTCAGACCGCTCAGGCTAACGAGGGCAGCCCCTTACCATCGGATAAGGGCTCTTCGGAACTGGGAAAATTCTATCTTATTGGTGAGAGTATCCTTGGTTGACAGGAATTGGAGACCCAACGTGAAGGGTATTCGTGGACGTATGCGACAGCTGCGAAAAAGCCCATGCTTCCGGTTTCCTGGTTGAGGTGGACGACTCGACACCCTTCAACACGGAGTGTTGGTACCCTATGCGCACGCCTCGATTTTGTCATGACTGCTCGCTTAAGCGCCCTACCCTCGATGATACGCCCACTTCGACCAGGAGTACCAACGATGCAAGGGCTTCATGCACCGATGCATTTCAGGCCAACCAGCCGATCAGTATCTGTCAGCGGCGTCCATTCCGTGGAACAGCCATGTTCCCAGCGCCATCTAAACTGCCCAAGCCGCGTCTTGTCGGAGAATATGTGGAGCTGCAGAGGTCAACTGCCCATGGCGTCAACCGTATGCTACGACAGCCTTGGTCTAGGCTGGCAGTTTCACGGCAAGCTGGGTTGTTGGCACATGCAAGGACCGCATCCGCGCTTACATTCGCGCTAGACCGATGGACTTACTAGCGTACCCGTACCGCAGCCTTGGCCGTACCGGAGATTGTGGGGAACCATCGTTCAAACATGGCCTAAAGTGGTGACTGTCATCATTTACACTATCCTGACATCACCATTCCATATACGGTTTGAACCAGTCTAACTCACCACTACGTGTCGCCTCGCCTACCTTTTGGAGTGGACAAGGATCGGGCTGTCGAGATGTGAGAGAGGGTGGATCTCGGTGGTCCGCCGGGTGCGGCTTCGGGAACCCATGCAGAGAGCGGAGAGTCCGACATCAACATTGTTGTTTAATATCTGTTAGCAACAGCGCTTTTTGGACATCGCATCTTTGCCGACTTCAACTACAACAATCTACACGCCGAACATGCCTCATGCGCTGACGACTCGCGACTCCACTATGGAGTCAAAACTAGTCGGTTCGTACGAGCCTACTGGTATTGACGTCCTCGTTGTTGGAACCGGTCTCGGAGGTCTGGTCTCTATCCTCGAATGCGTTCGCAAGGGGCATAATGTTCGAGTGCTTGAGCGAAACTCCGACCTCAACATCATGGGTACGACTCTAGATCTTCAACAATGAGAGATTGCGCTCATCTAAGAATTCAGGTGATATGTACTTCATGGGATTGAGTGGAACGCGCTTCTTCAAACACTGGCCCGAAATGGAGAAAGAGTACCAAAACATCTCATTGCACAATGCCTGGATCGAGACGTACAAGCACAGCGGCGAGCAAATGATATCTCCCAAAAAAGTAGCGGACCGTCTCCGTGCGCAAGGACTGGACCCGAACCTTGCGCCTGGCGAGTTCCAGATGCGCCCGCTCATCTACAAAATGTTCATACACGCTGTCGAAAAGCTCGGCGTGAACATTGAGTACAATCGCAAGGTCGTCGACTACTTTGAGGACGAGAAGACCGGAAAGGGCGGTTGTATTACCGAAGACGGACAGAGATATGAAGCAGATATCGTGATCGCTGCAGATGGTGTTGGGTCCAAGAGCCAGAAGCTAGTGGGCGGGCAGGTGAGGGCGGAGTCTTCAGGACGCGCAATGTGGAGAGCTGCGTTTCTGAAGCATCATCTGGACAAGGATCCGGAGGTCAAGGAGTTCTTCAAGATGCAGCCCGGAAATGAGCCAATCGTCAGAACGTTCTTGGGGTAAGGCGGCTAGGCGAAGGAGCGTTTGACGAACATGCTGACTGGGTCCAGACCCTCAACATACGCCTTGACGCTTTCGCGCGAGGATGTTATGGTGTGGATCATGAATCACGACGTAAGTCAAAGATTTCGCGACAGTACGCTTTAGCTAACCTCCCAAGGTCACCGGCTCCGAAAAGGAAAGCTGGAACAACACCATCGAAGCCGACGAGGTGTTAAAGGGCATGGATGAGATGCCAGGTCCTCCATGGGCCGATATCTTCAAGAAGCTCGTCAAGACGACTCCTCCCGACACAATAGTTAACTTTGGTCTTTGGTGGCGCAACCCTCAGCAGAACTGGGCCTCGCCTGGCGCCCGAGTGATTCAGGTTGGAGACTCGGCGCATTCATACTTACCTTCTTCTGGCAACGGTGCGACGCAAGCTATCGAAGACGCTATCTCATTAGCTTCATGTCTTCAAATCGGCGCCAAGGAAAACATTCCCCAATCCGTCCGCGCACACATCCGCTTCCGGTACGTAGCGATGCCCAAGCAATTACCCAAAATATCCACTAACAACCCTGCAGCTTCATCCGCAATGCTTGTGCTCAAAAACTCGGCCTCTACAATTCGGAGCTTCTACAAGCCACCGACTGGGAGAAGGTTAAGATTGATCCCCGAAAGGCCGCACCGAAGCATCCGAAATGGATCTGGGAGCACGACCCGGAAGCATACTGCTACGAGAACTATGACAAAGCGGTTGAGAGCATGAAGAAGGGTGTCAAGATGGAGGACGAGCAGGGCTTTGAGCCGAATTATCCTAAGGGATATCAGTATAAGCCCTGGACGATTAATGAGATTATGGCAGATATGCGGGCGGGGAAGACTGTGGATGGGGAGGAGGGGAACTGGGATTAGAGGGTTGTGGTCTGCACGAACACAGTTAAAGTGTGCTAGCAAGCTTTACTTTCCTGAAATGTCTAATGGACTGGGTGTTGATGTCTCACCTTGATTTCCCCTGTTGATCATCCACCTTCCCTGCTTTCGCAAAAATTACCAATTGCTGCACCGCTTCCACGGTTGAGCTAATCTCGGGCGCTAGCGTAGTCTTGGTTCATCGCGGTGGTGTGTCCGGGATGGACCGAATGGCGGCGCGCCGGCTCATAACTTAGAAATTTGACAGCAGCCGTGGCCGTCAGCCTTGAAACGGAGAGGGCTGGGTCTAAGGGCTGATAACTGCGACCCAAATCTTCAGATTTGACAGCCGATGAGCGCTCTCCAGTTAACGGGCAATTTACATGGTCGGACTGTGCTGCGTGATTGGTCGACAGAGGTGGTACAGTAGTATGCAGAGTCATGATGATATCCTACATCGACATTCCAAAGCCAAGGCTATTCTGCGCCAGTCTGCACCCTTACTTCTCGTGGAGATACCCACCCGTTATCGTATTCCTTTATACGGCGCAAATGAGACCGCCGACTTCCAATCCAAGCCCACACTAGTGCAGAGAAGACGCCTAGCCTATCATCATAGACGCTCGACCAGGTTGGAAGCCTAGATCGTAGAGTTGAGAACCCTGGTGCCTTCCCAAGATACAGTTTGCGGCTCGGATCTCCAACGGAGTGACGTTCACAAGGGTGTGGTAGTCGGGACAGGTTGAGATCGGATCGATGACGACGCTCAGAAACGCACCCGTGGGGGCTGTCGACTCCGATCCCGTGTGAGGCTAAGACATGTCGGTGGCTTACGAGGCTATGAGGGCGCAATGTGATGCAGGCGATGATCATTCGGGGACTTTACGTGCCTTGTAATAAGGTCGCGGTTGTTTCGCATGTACACATGTAGTGCGTTGAAGCGCAGGTTTTCCAGATACTACAACTCGCGTGTGAATGTGAGCTGGCGCGTATGTATGCAGACGCCCGTCGAACCCTAATTTTTCGTACTCTAACACTCTTTTCTGCGTTCTGTAGAACTGTTGAAACCTATTTCCCATTCCCGGGCCCTGATCCTGATCTCCTGCATAACAAGGGAAGGCTTTACGGTTACGTCTAGGAGAAAAGTGGGTACAGTCTGGTCTATGAGGCGTACTCGGATCGGGAACCCACGCTTGTATAGTGGCCAAGGTTACACATCACCGCTCTCGATAGACTTGTCATCGTCCTCCAGTGGGTAACTATCTAGTACGTACTGTCAGAAGCAATGAGGACTTTCACAAGTGGTCTCGGGTTTCCCCCAATGCTATCTCTTCAACCAAGTGTCATACTTCATTCCACGACTCCCACATCAATGCCTGCCTGTTCTGCAGCACCCGCCTGATTCTCAACCATCCAATTCCAAGATGTCGAGTCTCCAAATTTCAAATCCAGAGCTCCGTCTCGCCACTGCAGCTCTCGCAGCCCTCGCGGCGATCCTCCCAGCCTACTACTATCTCCGTGGTTCCAAACGGCAAGAAGACACTCCACATGTAAAGACGTTCCATAAATACCTCGCCGCATACTCAACCCTGCGCCCCGCAGCCCTCGGCGCAAATGCCAGCTCAACATTCGCCCACAACATTTTGCCCTTGGCCTCAAGGCTACCTTCACGGCCGCTCTCTTCCTTCCAACAACACGCCGTAATGATCTTCTCCCTCTTCAAGAGCTTCTCGATGATCCCGCAATCGAACAGCGAAGGAGAGGCTGTTCATTTTTCAAAAGAGACGAATACGGTGGTTGCGCATTGTAAGATGGGGGGCACGGTTAATGGGGAAGACAAGAAGGGGAAGCAGTTGGTGGAGGCGGGGTACCGGGAGTGGTGGACTGAGTGTGTGCTTTTTGTGAGGATGAGCGAGGATGGGAGGATGGTGGAGGAGGTTAGTGAGTTTGTGGATAGTAAGAAGGCGGAAGAGTTGCAGATTCGGCTGAGTGGTGTTCTGAGTGGCTGAGTTAGCGTTGGAGACCCTTCTGCTGTGTCTCAAATGGCATAGGGTGGTGTCGCTGTCGCGGGTCATCATCTTTCACATGTTCAAAATGTGTGGTTAGCATCTCTCCAGTCCTAGAACTCATGACGTACACGTAGGCGCGTATCCCGAAACGGCAGTCTGCCACTAGCGCCGCTCAATCCACCAAAACATCCCTGCGCAGCCGCGAAAACTTAGAACAGTCCGCGATCTCTTTCATGTCTGGGTACCTAGTGACTAACGCAATTCTTTGCGTGACAGAAGGCCGGTCGAGAGACGGCGGGTGTCGCAACCTCGGCGTTCGCGTTCCCGACGTGCTGAATAACTCGCGTCAACGACAGCGACGGGCCCGGTACTCGTGTTAATGTTAATCAGACTACCTAGCTATCGCGGCCGGCGGAACGGTTGGCCGTGGGGTAAACCCTGATGAAGCGATGCGGCGGCTGGTGGGGACCGGAACAGGCGTTCGGCGTTGGCTTATAGCTGAGTTGGTGACGCCTTTCTTTTCGCACCCGCCTTATCTCTCTCTGATTTCGTCGCAACCTTCATCAACTTCCCTTCCAACTAGCACTCAATTTTCGCGAGTTTCATACCTCCGAACATGTCCGCCCCCAAAGCCATCCTCATAACCGGCGCCACCGGCAAACAGGGCGGCTCGATCCTCAAGCAACTCGCAACCCACCCCTCAAGCCCTCAATTCGCTCTCCTAGCCGTAACCCGCAACACCACCTCCGCCTCGGCCAAGAATATTACTGAGCGCTACCCGGACGTCCTCTTAGTTCAAGGCGACCTCAACGATGCGCCCGCGCTCTTCGCATCCGCCCAGCACGTGCTCAAGAATGCCGGAAAGCCTGATCAGATCTGGGGCGTGTACAGTGTGCAAGTCAGCATCGGCCCAGGCGCGACTTTTGACACGGAGGTGCAGCAGGGCAAGGCATTGATCGATGAGAGTCTCAAGCACGGTGTCAGCCATTTTGTGTACTCGTCGGTCGATCGTGGAGGCAACGCAAAGAGCTTTGATAACGAGACGCCGATACCGCATTTCCAGTCCAAGCACCAGATCGAGCAACATCTGCTCCAGCAAGCCGGCTCCAAGGGCGAGAAGATGGATTGGACAATTCTACGTCCCGTCGCGTTCATGGATAACCTCGAGCCCGGCATCCCTACCAAAGTCTTCCTCGCCGCTCTCCGCGACACTCTACAAGAAAAGCCGCTCCAGTGGATCTCCATCGATGACATCGGCCTCTTCGATGCGAGGGCATTCCTCGAGCCTGAAGTGTGGAATGCCCGTGCTGAGGGCCTTGCTGGTGACGAACTCAGCTTCGAGGAGCTCAGTGGATGCTTTCAGAGAGTCACCGGTTCTCCCGCGCCGGCAACGTTTGGCTTCTTGGGCAGTGTGCTAAAGTGGGCAGTCACTGAAATGACCATTATGATCAATTGGTTCAAGACTGATGGGTATGGCGTGGATATCAACAGGCTGAGGAAGGAGGAGCCTGAGCTGTGCGATTTTGAGCGGTGGTTGAAGGAGAGGAGCGGGTGGAAGGAGGCTGCTGCTGCGCATAGTGGAAAGTAGATGTTCTGTGGGTTACCATGTATCGATATGGGGTTAAATGAATGGAGTCGGTGGCTTCTAATAATGTTCATTAACGAATGAATATTTCATTCGCTCACATGCGAAATAGCGTGGTAAATGTACCCATCGCAAAGGGCCAGTCGCATGTACTACATGGACATATCTTCCGGAACCGCCTATCATATTGCCTTTGGACAGTATGGATTGCGTTCATGCAAGCAAGGCCATGACTCGTGTTCTTCTATAGTCGATCATGATTCCCGAAGCGGCCTCTGCTACTCGATATTTACTGTACAAGCTGCCAAAGCGCCAACCCTCCCGCAACGACCGGTGTGACCAACCTCACCTGATTCCAGCTCCCCCACCTCCTCGCAATACTCTCTGCCTCACCCAACTCCTTCTCGCTCGTCCTCGCAGCAAGCGCCTCCAACTTGTCATTCAACGGCTGCATATTGATCGCCGAATGCAGGATAGTCGTCAGGTGCATCACCGCCGCGACCGCGAACATCTTCCAGTCGCTACGCGCAAGAGAACCTTGTTTGTTCACGGCATAGCTGCTGTACGCGTACCCGATCAGGCCGAGCGTCGAGATGGGCCGGAAGAATTGGTTGCCCACGGTCCAGCAGAGCGGCCACTGGCGCCCGAGGAGACGTGCGCGCGCCGTGTGGTCTGAGTGCCCTGGTTTGGGGAAGTCGACGAGGAGCGCCGGGACGGTCATGAAGGATTGGGTAATAGCATTCCCTGGGCCGAGTCAATCATTAGTAGGATGGATCAAGATCTCGAAGCACGTACCGACTAGAACGAAGGAGAATCCAATGCAGGTCCCTGCTACCGCTTTGACGATGTAGTTGTCTGACATTTCGGCGCGTCGCGAATCTCTTGGAAGATGGAAGTTGCAAAGGAGGGTCAATTGAGCTTCAGGAAATAAATAAAAGACGCGTTATTGACAAAGAAAGTAGATCAACCTTGCCGCAAAGTACCGGCCAACCCATACTCCAGGACTTCACCGCGCCGAACAACACCTCCGACGCCGCACCCCCACAAGCTCCGCTTCAAAGAGGGCCCCTGCCGCTTTGGACTTTCGGTTCCCCAAGGTGAAATCTAGGGTGGGATGGATGCTCAGCCGAGGCGGGTCCATAACGTCACGACCAGATCTCTGGAACGCTAGTATCGACATGTAATCGCGGGATCCTGGCTGCACTGCGGGTATTGCAGTGGGAGGTGTTAGCGTCGTGAGAGATTTGAGATATGTAAGGAGTATGATGATGTCAGAGGGAAACGGTGCGACTGTCCGTTATGGCGCGTTGCGTTAGCGATCGGCATGGTGGCCGGCCAAATCATCGAGCGCGCAAAGTTGATGCAGTACACTGATATGCTTTTCTACTACCGGCAAACGTAGATTGTGGGCTTCTTGCCTTTCGCCTGCGAGGAGTGCAGGAGAACACGAACTGTCATCCGAAGCCTTGTCGGCGCGAACAAGTGGTCTTAGTGCGAGCAGATTTGTAAGGCAGAGGAATCTTTGAGTCGTCCCCAGCGGGGTAGCGAAACCTCACAGATATGGGGTCTTTCAATTGCTCAGATGAGGGCGCTCATAATTTCGGATGAGATGTGGTGGAAGGTGGAAGGTGGAAGCACTGTGAACGAAACTGTGGGGGTGGGTGCACTGGTCTCTTCCTGATATGGTCTAGCTCGGAAAAAAACGTAGTGGCTTCAATTGTTCCCCTCCGCTCCCACACATCGAGGGTTTGGCAATGGCAACGTCCACAAAAGCTACTATCATCCAGTCATCACGCTATGTACAACGACTCCCAGCCCCGTAGTCACACCATCCCGTTGACTCCTAACCCTTCAGCGACGCATCAATCATTCCCTTGAGCGCATTGATTGCATTTGCACTCCTCCAGTCTGACCACTGGTGATTTAGCAAGCCCCACGATTCCTCGTAGTCCTGGGTACCGGATCGAATATAGTAGCTCCCGCTCAGCACCCATACCGTCCATCCCGTTTTCCATTGCGGCATCAGCTTCTTTATACAGGTCGCATACGTCTTCGTATAATCATCTCCAGACTGCGAAAAACCAAACTCGGTCAGAACGACAGGCATTTTGTTCACAGCCTTGTCTCCCGTAGCTCTGAACCCGTTGTTCCAAAGCCCGCCTTCCATGTCGCCGCAATTGGTTGCGGAATTTTGGTAGTTGTGCAGTTCAAGCACAAGCTTGTTTGTGTAGTTGTAGTCTGCTAGCCGGAACTTCTTGCCCGAACCAAGATCGTCGCCTGTGGCGATGGGACCCATTTTTGTGTCGAAGTCGAGGCCGGAGAGAAAGATGAGAAGGGAGGGGTTGGCTTTGTTGACCAAGGTGGCCGTCGGCATTACTTGATCGTACCAGGTGGCCCAATTGTAGGCGAGGGAAGAGCCGGTCTGGTCGGGTTTGCGGAACTCATTGCGGAGACCGATGGAGACGAGAGCTGGCCATTTCTTGCCCTGTCTCGATGTCAGTACAAGTAAAGAGCTTGGGTTAGGGACGTACGTATTCGGCCATGTACTGGACACCGCGCTTCCACTTCTCAGTGTGGAAGTATGTGTCTCCAAACCAGGTGTTGCCGTCATTCGTGGAGCAGCACCAAGCGCCTTTCGACATGTGGTTATCCAGGTGGACATAGATACCCTGCTTCCCGAGCTCCGCAGCGACAGCATCGAAGACCTACGACACCCGAAGTCAGCTACACGCGTGCGTCGGTACTGATCGAAACCTACCTGCAGCCTTGTTGTCGTCGGTCCAAATGACGGGTTGTTCTTCACAACCTGCTGATACACCTTCTCTCCATTTGTCGCCCCAAGCGCCTTGGTAAACGCCTTCTGGATCGTCACATCGCCTCCATTATCCTTGATATCATCTACCATCTCAATCGCAAACGTTAACCTCACCACATTCATCCTCAGGCTCTTGATCTTCGACACGATTGAAGCGATGGACTGGTACTGGAGCCCCTCCGGAATCATGACATCTGCAGCACCCGGCCAATTGACGCCGACGTAGGTGAAGTTGGCGCCTGTGGAGTCTTGGATCCATTGTTTGTTGGCCACAAACGGCGCATTTGGAAAGGCCACGAGGAGGCTGGGGAGCGCCAGGGCGCAGAAGAGGGAGGTGAGAAGCTGCATGGTGGCTGCAACGGGAAGGCCTCTCGTTCCACAAGGTGGGAGGGACGAGGTACATGCTTTAAGATCGTGTTTCAGCATATGTTCGTGAGTGTTAATCAGGGTAGAAGTGCAACTCGACTTTCCGACATTAACGACCCTTGCGGATCGCGTTTCCCGGTTCCGATTGATGGACCTTTCGAGCCCTCGGGTTAGCATCGCCCGGATCTCCAGTATTTATATGAGGCACGAGAGAATAGCAAGAAAGCTAATCAGCATCGGGTGTATTCCAGTCTTTGCAACCTTGAGGGCTCACCATTCCCAGTTCTGATTGACGGATCGCTCAAGGTTTCGGAGCCCAATGCCGCCCAAAACCCGAATTTCTGTATGAGACATAACCATTGGGCGAACAAGGTTGGCTATAGCGAGTCTTTTTGGTTCATCTATAATACTATTCGGTTATGGGTGGTGGTGCTGTGATTGGTTGAGGTGGTCGGCTAATATGCATGTCTCGGGTGATCCTCCATACTTTGTGGAGAACCCCTGGCAATACTATATACTACGAGAATCACGGTTCCGGTGCTTTATGTCGAAATGGTACTTCTGGCCAGGATTCGGTAGCCACGTGCGCTTTTGTAAAGAGTGCGCGAGAGGCCGTTAGGACTCTGCTCGGTCTCGACCCTAAAGCAGGAAGTGACTTTGGGGCTACACAAGAGTACGGTTAGCGTGCGGAGAAGCATGGTTGCGGATGCGGCACTTTTCTGGATACTTCGGTACTTGCTACTGCGATAATGCGAGCCTTGACCACTCGTTTCTGTCACGTATAGTGGAAGCTTGAGGAACTGCATTGATTCTTGAGAGTTGATAGAGGGGGCGGCTTTTGTACCCCTCTCTCCTCCGGAACCTCCGGATACCGAACTCTTCTTGAAACGACCGACGTCCTACATATAAGACTACAACCGTCACAGTTTCACTCTCGGAACATTGCCTTTCGTGCGCTTTTTACTTGACCATCCCCTTTTCTCAACCTCCGCTATGACGCGCACTACGATAAATGTGCTCTTCACTTTGAAGTGAGGATTTACTAAGCTGCTGTCACTCGACCCTCCACGACACCGAACCCTGCTTACACGTGCAACGGCTCCATAGCGGGATCCGACGAGCCCGCCTTGAAACTACACGCGATATGTCTTGAAGCGCTCTCGTTAACATTTTGCCTTTGCTACAGCCGCCATCATTTGCCCAATATGCCACCAATCGACTCATCTCCAGCCTCCGCCACCTCTCCCTTCTACAAAACCCTCCACGCCACTACCCTATCTTTCATCCACTCCCTCTTCGAATCCCAGTCCTCAACCCGCATCGACGCCCCCCTAATCCACGCCGTTCACACACCGTCCTATAACCACAGCTGGGGCCACAACTACTTTGTCTCCACACACCCAGGTCTGCAAGGAACGCATGACCTTGACAGCTTCCTCGCTCATATGCAAGATATGTTGACGAAGCTTGAGAGCTGGCGCACGGATATCAAAAACGTGGTTGTTGATGAGGTCAAGAGGATGGTTGTTGTGAGGGCCAGTTATTGGATGAAGGTCAAGGGTGCCGAGACGGTGGAGAATGATTTGGTGTGGTGGCTGTGGATGGATGAGAGTGGGGAGAGGGTGGAGAGGAGTATTGAGTTTGTGGATGCGGAGGCTGCGAGGAGGATTGAGGAAGTCATGATGGGGACCAAGTTGTAAAAGAGGACGATGTTAGAGAGCAGTTTCGACTGTAGACACAGGGTGGTCAACAATTAAACATACGCAATCAGAATCCCACGTAACAACTTCTTACATATTTGAAAACTAGCTACGCACAGCTTTCAATATACGAGCGCTCAACATAGGAATTTGAAAATTGCGCAGGTTTCATCGTCATTCAGAATCCATTGGCTTTGCTGAGGTCAATTGCTAGATTTGAAGTTACTCTTCCTAGTGAAGGACATATTCCCATGTTTAAATTTCAGGTTATTAGTGGGGAAGTACGGCAAGTGGTGTGCGTAGTATGGCGGCTCGAGTCCTGCCCTTTCGATTACAAGAATGGCGAGTGTGGGGTGTAGTGGGTATGTACGAAGCGAGAGTTGCGTCAACCGGATACCTTGGTATTTCCCTTAAATCTCCATGATTGGGCCTACTTGGCATAGAAACGTTGGAGGTAATTCAATATGTACATGATAAAGTCTTTCAGTCTACTGACACAAGTCTAGATAAATTTACAGGCGAAAGATGCTAACAGACTTTCGTCCTACTACTGTACACATATGAAGGGCTAGTGGCGCAGTGTCCAACGTACAGAATCTAATATGAAATGTACAATATACAACTTCCAAGATGGCCCTTTCAACGTACAGATTCGACCATACAAGTTCCAAATTCATGACGCTCAAAAGCAAGACATGCAGCGCCGAGGTAACTGGATGTCCTACAAACCGTGCCGTTGGCCAAGATGGCGGAATCGAACCTCGTGGTCCTATCTCTCATCAAACTACATAGATTCTCAATCTCATCCTACAGGTTGTCTTTCTCAAAGCAGCCCCGGTGACCCGGATCTTAGGGCTCTTCTATCTCCGCCATCGCTTCACCCTAGTCTTCATCGAGTACTCCTTGTACTACTCTAAACTAGCTGCGTATGTCTCTTTGCAGCAACTAAAAACAATTACTCACATCCACGGGAAACCTACTCGCGAGGGTTGTCTAACAAGTATACCTTCCTACTATCTTCATCCGCAATATGCCGGCCGTAGGTAGCAGAACAGCCGCTTTCGTCTCGAGTAACATACAACATCTCCTCGACTCGATCAACATGCCGCATCGAATTCGTCACGCCTCGCCGATATTTTGGTCTACATTGCGCATCTTCATCTCCCTCTTCTGGCCAACATGCGTCATTTTTAGGGATCGCTGGGTTCCGGAACCATAGCATGGCTATGTGTGACGATTATATATACTTTATTCTTAGGAGTAGAAGGTTAGCCTTTTGCTCGCAACACTATGAGTGTGGGGCCTGGATTCTCTACATATTCATCTTCTTCGAAGACCTCCAGCACTATCCAAAAGTTAGCTTCCATCATAGGTTGCATACGATACCATAGGTATGCAGCGTCGTCTCAACTACTCACATCCGGCGCTAAAGTATTCATGGCGGTCGAGTTCCTCCTTCTCCCATGGTCCGTCGTTTTCCAAAATTTCCAACAATTCTTCAATCTGACCATTATTTCCAACATTATAGGCATACCACCCCCGGTTCTCGTTCCCATTTTCTTCCTCTTCCCCACCCTCGCGATTTTCATCGCTGTCATCCTCATACTCGTTCTCGTTCTTATAATCACCCTCATCATCATATTCGTACTCCTCATCGTCATCGTCATCGCCATCGCCATCGCCATCGTCCTCGCTCTCATAATTCTCCTCGATCGCTTTACCTTTAGTCCATTCGACAACTTTCGACGAGGTCGTACAGCCCCTGATTAACTTTGGATTGTCGAGTTCGCTTACTGGTAGGGCCTCGTCAAAATCCGGATTTCTATAGTTGATAACTCAGATGTCTGGATCAATTGGGCCTGGCTCTGGCGTGTGCGATAGAGTCCTTGGCCCTGATGATGGATCCGAGTATTCGCCAACGCCCTCGAGGTCAGAAAAAGGTTCGATGCGGACATTTTTGGCCTTCTCGACTTGAATGTAGGCGAAGTTTGGGGGAAATGAATTCAGCTGATGTGGTCTTCTCAGGCTTGGGTCACGAGGGTTTGAGTTGAATCAATTGAGCCGTTAGGTTAACAACCAGTGTTCGCCATCCAGAGCGTCTGCTGTGTGTGCGTTCTTCTTGTTCTGATAACAATGAGAGTTTGTATTTCCGCAGTTTTTAATAGTCTTCCAAACCTCGTTTGATCGTACACACTTCAATATTAGTCCTTGTCATCTGGCATTCAAGACGTGAAGCTGCGTTTGTTAGTGAAGTGATAATTTCCATTCCTGGTTTAGCAGTCAATGTAGGGTTCAAGAATTGCGCATTATAATGCGGTATCGAGTCTTACTGAATTTAATTAAGTGAATCCTAAATGTCAAAGTGAAGAGTTGCTTCAGTGCCCGTGATCAGTACAGTGAAGAAGCAACATTAACTCGACAAACACGAGGCTCCAACTCAAGCATGCAATCAGAAGAAAAGAAGTCTTCTCCTACTTTCGTCGTTCCAATCTAACACTCTGTGTATCATTACAGCGAGGCGACACAACTGATTCCACTCTGAGACTCCGAGCATAGTCTAGAGACACCATCAGCTAACCCAAATGACATCCACCGTCATCCACGCCAACCTACGGATTCTCCCACAGGCCTTTTCACGCCTTTCTCTTGCCGGAACCGACACCTGATACTTTTAGCGCATGTTCTCTCGCTCTATAGACTCTCCTAATTATCGATGAAGCAGAAATCTTTTGAAAGCACCACACATTAATCATCACAAGATATTACTTTAATCCCACAGACTATCGCAGAAACTCTAGTATGCATATATCTTTTGAGACAATATCATCTGTCTTTCGCGACGTGTTCATTTCGTCCAACACAACCCCCCAAACGTCGCCCGAGTCCTGTTATCTTCCGAGAGCAACACATGTTTGACCGTTACAGTACTTTTAGTCCTCCAAGGTCACCATAAGGCTATACCTACGCAACTAGGCTTATTGCAGCTTAATCGATTCGACTTCTTGCTCGCAGTGATGAATTCTATTAGTTAGCAACTTAGGCGCCTAAGCGAGATCACATTTATCGCAAGAGCACGAGACCAGATGGTCAAATTACAACACAACCCTAACTATCTCACGCTCCACTTCGTTCCTCAAAACAATTCATTCGCCTTGAGTGTACTGTAAAATCAATGCATCCCACTGAATGTACTTCGTCTTGGACTCTAAAACACCAAACCCAACATCTACGTGTCTGCGGACGGGGGCAACTAAAGATTGCGTTCGGCCACACGTCGTGAATTCCCGGGCGGTCCCATGCCTAGCACCTAATCGTTCGCTGAAGAAGAAGTCATGTCGCGATTCGTGTTAAGAAGTTTCCCTCTAAACACGATCGACAGACTCTCCGACGGGCCTCGTCCCTGGAGAGGCGCTTGAGGCCTATATCTGTTAGTCCACACCTCCACTTAAAAAGATCCC
>MU005581.1:401061-423034 GCA_010405425.1 Lentithecium fluviatile CBS 122367
CGGCGCACGATGCTAAAGTACTACCCTGGCACATTTCTATCCGCTCTCCTTTCTCCTTGTTCATCGCCATTTATTCTACGGTTGTGTCATGTTCGTTCTCCCTTCCACGGCTTTGCGAAACTAAAGACAGTGGGCATCACTTTAGGACTGGCGGGAGCGGGACGGCGAAGCGCATCTTCAATTGTGTGGCCTGTGGATCCGACCGAAACTCCTCAAATAGCAAAAATATGGTCCTGAGGGTCCGCGGGATGGAATTTACGGCGCTAGGAGAGTAGGAGTGAGATCTGGACGTGATCTTCCGCCGAATACGTGGACGTTAGACCGGAATCTCATTACGGGTCAGTGATGCGCATTAATGTCACAACTCTCATAGTATGCCAAAAATCGAAAGAGGAGTTCTCACTGAAATGTTTCCAATTGCTCAACTCCGCACATTCACCAACACACATTGCCCCTACTCCTGACAAAAACTCGCGCGCACCCAATGCGGCTCTCCCACGTTGGTGCAGGATCGACTTGGTTTTGGAGAAGAACAAGCATCCGCAGGCCACTGAAATATGTAGAGACTCTGAGGAAAGACTGCTGTGAGGAGTCAATGTCGAACTGTCGTAGATGTAGGTTTTGTACACTCGCGTCGTCCGAACCTCTACGCCGACAGGCACGCGTTCTTCGAGGTAGCGGTGAAAACACCATCAGCCTGCTGAAGCGATGAGCGAAAAGAAGGAAGAGTGAGCAATGTCGGGTTCATGGATAGAGTGAGCTCCTTCTTTCTAGCCGAAGCATACGATCGTGTGGTCGTATTGCGTTCAAGTTTTGGACTTACCACGCCCCTCCACATCGAGTTGGTATGGCCACGCTTTTAGAGACCCAGAGACATCGAAAGCCCAATGGCAGAGTTATAGAGACCTTGGAAGGAAGTAAAGAGTAAAGTGTGTCGCTCAAAAGCAGACACGCGCTGCGCTTTGGACGTAGACGCCGTCTGGGGCCCGCGGACAAGAAGTGACTTCGATAAACTGAGACGGCGATAGGCACCGTCAGGGGGGCTAGATGGTGAACCCATGAGGAGTGAGATGGAGACGATGTTCCAGTGTCAGACTCCACGCCGTGTGTCCAACATCGCACCGATTGAGGGGCAGACCAACTCCAACAGCCAGCGCAGCTCACAAGTCTCACTTCAAGCACGCAAATGGTAACGGTTGAAAGAGAGCAGGAAAAAGTATAAGCAGCCATAGCATATATTGTAATCGGCACTATATCATTACCTACGCGCACCGTACCGCCAAATACATACATACCAGCACACGGATACTCTGGTGTGAAAGAAGGAGAACCGCAAACCTCGAATTGCTGGGGGAAGCCAAAGACCCCGAAACCCTCACCTTCCCAGCACCTCTCCACAGAGACGTCGTCACCGCAAGCCTCCCGTAAGCGAGCAGCGCTCCTCACCCACTACTAAGGCCTACTGGCTGGGTACACATCATCACTGCCCCAGGTTCGGCCAGGCAGACGCCTGGTCTCGCCTTCGCCCGACACGTCTTCCGGCCCTGCAGCTGCAGCAGTGCACGACGCGCCGCCTGCATCTGCGGGTTCGGGAATTTCGTGGAGGAGGCGTGCTCGAGAAGTTTCTATAGCACGAAAATTCAAGTTTCATGCAGTCAGCTTGGGGTGTCGTGACTGAGATCTTCGTGTCGGTTGGACAGATTGCGTGGATGATGGGCTGGTGTTTGTTGGCTGCTTGGCGGAGGCTAACGTCTGGTTAGTCGGCATTCTGGCAATAGTGTCTGCGCCTGCTTGGGTAAGAGGTCGTTTGGTTGGGATACGGAGGCTAGTATGACCAGATCCTGCGGATGCCGTAGTGGCTGACAGGAGTGCTGATTTAAGGTCAGGGGCAGATACGCAAGGCAAAATTGGGTCTGAGGTGCCCGAATGACAAAAGTTCCTATGAGAAGATATGGAGAAGGCGCAATTTGGGCAAGTGGTCTAGCGAACGACTTTGGAGCGATGGCTGGTGAGAATTGCCTAGGTTCGGCTGCGATGTTGCTTTGGTAGACGCTAAACGATGCTGGGAAAGCTCTGGTCATGGATGGTTCGCATACCGATTCCGGCGCTCGAAGAAGATGTCGGAGACGGCGCAACAAGGCTGTCGGTAAGCCGTCAGTGGGGACTAGAGAGCGTTCAGTGAAGGTATCCTCGTCGCGAGCATCAAGACGTAAGATCGATGGCTTAACGAGCATGAGGCAAGAAAGACCACGACAACTCACCATCAAGTCCACCTAGTGCTTCTCCATGCTGTGTTCAGCTGACACAGGTCACAAATAATATGCAGCGTTCAGGGGCAGTCGTCGTTTCATAGCCGACATGACGTTGGTATAGCAAATAATTGGACACCGGTCAGGATGAGCGGCGGTATCGTGATGAGCGCACCGGCCTCGACAAAGATTGACAACACGGACGAATTATGAGGATCAGCCGTTGAGCCTCCGCAGTTTGCCGGGAACAAACCATTAGTTCGCGGCCGGTAGCGGCGCTATGAAATCAATACGGCATTCCCATGCTGCGAAACTGTGGCGTTTTCGATTGACTATCCCCGGATTATGTTCTGCAGGTTTGTAACGTTCCAGCTGGCGATAGGCGCAACTTGTGACAATGCTCGTGCTGTGTTCGGTGAAAAGGCACATGGAGCTTGGACGTGGCCCCGTAATAGGCAAGTTCCTCCAGACAATGCTTGAGACAAACGGCCATCACATGCCTGCCAAATGCAGAAAGCGGAAGGCTGTGTCGGTGTAGGAACCTGTCGTTTGCTTCGTCTGCGATTGCACGGGCCAATCGTTCATGAGCTGATGGGAGGGGCGGGCGGTTCTACAGCGGCAGCATTGTGTCCATTGTTTTCGGGAAGCCACCGAGAGCATAGCGGAGAGGCTGTCTGCAGGTTTTGGTAGCACACGATGTGGTTATGACGCTGTGGGAATCCCCGTACGGGTAAGCAACCTGGTGTGCTCTAAAGGGCGCCTCGCAAAAGCAACTTTGTCGGCGTGATATGTATGCTGTGGGCTAGCGCACCGGTAGTGGCGAATTTGTAGGAGTCGCAGGATTGATTACCCTGAAAAGTCGGTTTGGAAGCCATTTCTCTAAGGTAAACGCCGTAGCGGGCGAATGTAATGGCTGGCTTTGTGGAAATGGGCGATCCGTGGTACAGCTTGCGTGACGAACCAGTGGATTCTGGCCCCTAAATGCCATCGGCCGCCCCGTGCAACGCCAACGCCTCGCTACCAGAGTTGCCGTGTGAAAGACAACGTCGACTAGACTTTGTCATGGAAATAGAGCCACCCATCATAGAAAATGGCCTGATGTTCTCGTCGATCCTTTGAGCGCATTCGGAGCCAGCCGATCTGGCTGACGAAAAGCTGGAACCGCCACATAATCTCAGGTTGAGTATCGGTAACCTCTAGGACTGCGATATTGACCGCACACTGACCAAATGAATCATGAATGAGTTTGCTAATCCGGAAGATAGCGTGTCCTAAGAAGCTCGGGAAAGCTAACCACCGCCTTAGTGTGGGGTTGGGAGGTTCAACAGTTCCACGAGATCGGCTGTGCGAGTCCGTATGTCGCAAATGGCAGGTTGTGCAGGAGGCTTGCGAAGCGCCCATCCGGCCCCCGGGGCTTATCTGATCTATTCTATAGACCATCTCCCCTCGCCAGCGGCTTGACGATGGAGGCAACACCCCTGATTAGTGACTTCGTGGTTCCAAAACATTCGCGCTCGTCACGCCAGTTGGCACGATCGCCAGATGACAGCCGCCACCGATGTCTGGCAGCAGTAGTGCGGCTTGGTGCTGGGGGTGGACTCGTCGCGCAGAGAGAATATCGGTTCCCATGCCTCGAACGCGAGAGGACAAGACTCGAGACCTGAGGAGTTCTGTGTCAGATTGAGCCTCAGACAAGGCCGTCTCATCGGGTCACTTGCCACCCAGCAGTGGCCCATCAGGGCAGGCCGACGATTGCGGGTCCCAGGTAACGGGCGAGGGCAGTCTCCGTCGGAGGACGGGTGGCCCGAGACAAAGCCAGAGGGCCGGATTACCGCTGGAACGAGGAAGCTCGGCTCGTTCCAGTCGTGGTCGTAGCAAACTGCTATTGGGGGCATGTGAGAGCAGTCCCTTAGATCTCTTCAGGACGCTTCCATCGCTCAGTGACGGCCCGTGCCGCTGCTGGAAGACGTTGTTCGCGACGACTTATCACGGCGTCACGTCAGCTTCTCCGACAACCCACTGATTAAAGGGGCTAGTTCGAGTGGGCTGGTGGAACGGACAGTGCGCGATTCTAAGAGCGGAGCAGCGGCTTCAAAGCGATGCTGCCTCGAACCCTTTCGAGTCGGCTGAGACAAAAGACTCTACGCGTCGGCGGTCCCTATTCTTCCCGAAGCACATCGAGGCTGCTGCGGGTCGCCAGAAGATGGTCGGACGCTGGCAGATGCTTGGACGGCCGACCTTCGCCGTCACGGGAATCCAGCGGGAGGCTGCAGGCTGGTGTTGCTCGACGGCGGACTCCCTGCGGCGGAGCTGAATATCTGGTGACCTGCGATAGCTGCAGCACCCAGGAGCGGCCGTGATGTCCACAACACCCGCTCAGCCACCATCTCAATCTACACTGCAACGGGCTGTCGTGCCGGACGTGGTGACATGTTCTGGCAAATGCCGGGTGTGCTAGTGACGTCGAGGCCCGGAAGACAGCCGCAGCCCTGCTCTCAAGTGCTCGCATTCTCCATTGATATGTGTCAGATGACCCAGCTGGCATGAAGGGGCCGCGATGCCTGTGCCCAGGGCGGTCACGGTGGACGTCTCATGCGGGCTGCTGCCGGTCGCCGCGGGAGGCTGACCATGGCGACGCTGGGCCAATGGCGGCAGCCACTCGCGCCGCGCGCACAGCAGCCGGAGGCAAGGCATGCAATGCAGCAAGATTAGAGAGCTCGTCGCCGGTCAGCCGCAACGTGCGAGACACACGAGTGCAGGCAGGCTGGGACGGCGATGTCACGTCGTGCGCGTGGGCGCGCGACAGCAGGGAGCAAGGGGGGGTCTAGTTGTGGGGGGGGCTACGGATGGTGTTGATGCTGCGTCTGTGACGGTGAGATATCTGTGAGATATCTGCGAGGACGTGAAGGTGAGAGAAGTGAGTGAGCAGCGTCGTGGGCGCTGCTGCCGCGGCCGATGGTGGCGGGAGGGCCGGCGCTAGCTCGGTTGCGGGAAGGCGCGGAAGGAACAACCGCGGGGCTGCGGCTGCACGTCACTAGGACCAGGACCGGGCTCACCTGCACCTGCCTCCAACCCCCCGACCCCCGACCCGCGCCTTCCTCACGCTCACGCACTTCCATCCCAACACGCAAGGGAGGAGCGGCCGCGCTTTGTTTTCGTCCCCTCGCCCTCACCGTTCAGCACCGCAGCCCGCGCGAGGCATCTATAGGCTGCGCTGCACTGCACTGCACTGCGTTGCCGTCCGCCGAGCCCGCCGTCACGCCCTCACGGCAGGCCCGCACACTCACTGGCCGCCGCCCCCGTCGACATGCGCTGCTTTCGGAGCGTTGCGCAGGCGACCGTCCCCCCGGGTCCGACTGAGAAGCCCGGACGATGGCGCTGCGCGGTTTCTAGCGAGGGTTGCATCGCCCAGCACTGAGGTGTGAAGCGCATTCACTCGACATGGCAGAGCGACGGCCGCCGCCATCGCCCGTGGAATCGTGGAATCGCGGAATCGTGGAATCGTGGAATCCCTTCGCCGTGACAGGTAACGGCCATCTCCAGTCGCTCCCCCCAGTGCTCCCCCATATGTGCAGCGAGCGGCGGCCGGCCCGTGGCGCTCGCCCGCCGCCCGCTGATCATCTGTTCGCTGCATGGGTGCCGCTCGGCGCGCTGGCAGATGAAACATCGCCGTCCCAGGCCGGCGGACCGTGTGCTGCCGTGTCGAGTCGCCCCCTCCCCCAGTGCCAGTGCCCCCATCGAGCGTCGTGTCGTGGCCAATGTTCCTGCGTCGCCGCACGGGAACGTGATGCCCGCCAGCACCTGAGCCCAGCCAATCCCCAAGGCCCCGTCGCCAGCGTTCCCGTGCAAGGAATGCGAAGCGCAGCGTGGGCCAGAGACATTTCGAGAAGCACCTTGAGCAGCCCGCCTGGGCCCTGGCGCAAATCTTCCTTCCCTGACTTCGGAGATATAGACGCCCCGCTTTGGGAAATGGTCGCTGCTGCAGCTCGCCAATGCTACCGTGGTGCTAGAGAACGGCGTGGTCTGAGCCGCGCAATACCCATCACTGCTCTGGGGCTGAATCTTGATCCATCGCCGCGTAGAGAGCGTTGAAGCTACCAGCTTGGTAGGCACTTCTCCTTTCAGCCAAACAACCCGAACCCTCCCCCCAAGCCCGCCCTACCCTGTATCAATCAATCTATAGCCCTTTCTGCTGGTCTGTCTGCACTGTACTTGTACCGGCCCCCGTCTAGGGCGCCCATCCCGACCACTGTTCCTGCGTCTCTGATCTGCCCATACCCACTCAATAATCCTCCGTTGCCATCTGTTCCCTGTTTCGTGGATGGTCCATGCTCCCGATCCGCACCGTCTTTCCTGCTTCATTGTCTGCGTCCTGTAACTCCGGTACCCTACCGAGCATCGTGGAGTAGTGAGATCACGGGACTCCCGCGTCTTGACGGCCGTCTGTGCAACCTAACTATTAGCGGAAAGCTGTTTGGGAGTGAAGGCAGTGTGCATATATGCTCTGGCCCTTCTCTCGTCCAAGTCAGCCACCCTCGCTGTCTCCGTATGCCCCGTTTCCTCGTCTTCAGTTTCTCCAGCCCACCTCCACGTCCCCAATATCGAGAGTGGCACCGTGTCTGCCAGCGCCAGGAAGCCGGCACAAACGACGTCTGTCAACAGATCCGCGAACCAGGCCTCTGCGCAGATCGCTAAACATACGACGACAGGTCAGCATCCTCGTCGAAGCAGCCACCTTCGAAAGCAATCGGCGCCACATCTTTTCTTTTGGGACGCTGCAGCAGAACCTTGTAAGTTTCATCCAAATTGCGACATGGCCCTTCGGCAACGCAGCAGGACTGACAGGTCGCAGCGGAGTCTCGATACATCTGCCATCTCACCGCCGACGTCGCAGCCGACCAGGAACCAGGGCTAGGGCCAGATCAGTGCCTGTCTGTGCGCCCATCTCGCGCAATTCGAGATCTGTGGGGACGGGAAGAAGCAAAGCCACCGGACGGCCTGATCTTCCGCGTAGACGAGCGATTTGGCCGCGAGCTTTAAGGTGTCCCACCGCCGACCATTGTTGCCAGTGCAGCATCAGAAGAGAGGAGAAGCATTCGAAAGACCACCACTAGTCAGTAGCTCCCGTCACCGCCTTCTGGCGCCCGTTGACTAAGCCCCACGACAGCATCGAGCGTCGAGGTGTCGGTGTGGTCAGAGTCAGCGCGCATCACGAACCCAATCTGCTGGATAAAGTGCGCATTGCGTTGCGTGCAGTCCAGGGCCGCATCCTTCAGCGCCCAGCACCAGCATTGACGGACGGGCAGCCACCATCTCCAGGCAGCGGCAGCTAGTCGAGGATCCCGCCCCTGTGCCGGCTAAACCGCCCCAGATTTCCCTTGAAGCGAGCCAACAACGGCAGTCGACCAGCGCTCAGCGGCCATCACCACGCCAGTGTGAGCGATCCAGCGCACGCTTGGGCCCGCTCCGGACGCCTTCCTGCAACGACCACACTGAGAGCTCGCAGTCGGGAGCTCAGTCGGCGGCAGCAGCATTTCCGGCGAACGCTCAGCGCCCGTCAGCGACCAGGACGCTCGCCACAGCCGGCGCCGTTGTCTGCAGACCCGGCCCGTCGGATTCGCAGCGAAGTGGTGGTGAGGGTGAGACTCGCTTCCCCCAGAGCGGCCTATCTCGAGGACTCCGCAGCGAGAGCAGGGCCAAAACGGGCATTGCAAAAGCGCTGCTTGTGCGGCTGCGCCTGCAATAATGAATCAAGGTATGTCAGCCTTAAAGGACACATCCCGCACGCTGGCCGGCGAGGAGCACAAACCGCTGCACCGCCGTCCATAAACCGCGCCCTTCTCCGCATTCTTCCCACAGCTCCCACATTCCGCCCGCCTCTCTTTATATTGACGCGCAGCCTTCCCACACCCTCTCCTCCCCTCTGCTGCTATTTCTGCTACACACTGTGGACCCGGCGTTTTCGCTCGCTGCCCGCTGCTGCAGTGCGCTCTTGCACGCTTCCTCGCTGCCACCCGATCGCGGAGCCTTGTGCGACCGCATCCCACGCGCGCAGTCGACTGGCACACACATCGTCGGCGGGTGCACGTTGTCCGTTCTTGTCCCACGCCTTGTTCAACAGCGCGCTGCTTGCCTGGGATTGATTGGCTGACGCGCGGGATAAGCAGTGCTTCACCCCCCTCTGCCATTGGCATCGGAACACCCCTTCTCGTCGGAGCAAGAATGCATCGATCACATTGGTGCTCATGCACATCATAGTTCCTTTGCAGCTGGCGGTCCCGATCAGTTCAGGCGCGACGGCCAGCTAGGCCACTCAGCGGCCGGCATTCACCAGTACTCGAATACAAGCCGTTACGGCGCTCATCGTCCCGACACAGCGTAAGTGCCCCCTCTCGTTGCCTCTCATTGGCTCCCCCCTCCCGGCCTGGCATGGCGGGCTCCGCAGTGTTGCCTTGCCCTGCGGCCCCCAGCCCACGTCCGGCCTGCCCTCGACGCCTCCTGGCCTGGTGCTGCCCAAGCTCTGGCTTCCACAACCGCCGAAACAAACACGTCGCCGTGTCCCTCATCATCGCTCCCGTCGCACACGGCCCGGACGCATGGCGCACCCAGCTCTACCAGCAGGCCGGTCTGTCACATTGATCACACGACAAGCCTGGCGGTAATGCCCATATCGTCCCTGTCCGTTGACAACATATACCGTGCCACCCAACCCTCTGGTTACACATCACTACCGCTGGCATCACGCTGCCGATACTATTGTTTTGTTGGGTTGACTAACACTCACTGTAGCTATCAGTCTGGTGCGGGTCTTTCCGACACGGGGTCAGGGTCCATCTCCGCCTCCCCCAGCTCCAGCACCTCGTCGTCACTGGTTTTCCCGTCTTTTAATACGACTGCAGCCACCAACTACTTCCCTAACCACCAAGCAAACACCTACTCCTTCGGCTACGGTAACATGTCGTCGACTCGACGGACATCCATGATGTAGGTAGCCTTGTGGCGCATTGGTGCCTGTAAAACATGAGCGTTATGCATGACAGCTGACAGCTACACGTAGGACTGAGTCTTCCTCGTCGGCTATGCTGCCTCCGGCACGATCACCTGGGATGGGCAACCCCGTGTCACCAGCCGTGGGTGCATCGGCCAGGGATAATTATACTACATCAACACCAGGCCTGCATCGACATCCTCATGCCCTCTCACCTCGCCATTCCGACCTTTCCCGCTACAGCTCCCTGCCTGAGACTCCAAGGAGTGTTCTTGCTACCACAATGCCTCAAATCTCTTCGTACCCTAGTGCCAGCATCGTCAGCTATGCCAGTCAGAACGACCGGTTGACCGAGACCCCTCCCTTCAACACCCAGGAGAACTATGGCGATATCACCTGTGAAGGGTCGACCGTCCTTCCGAACATTGAAGCCAAAATCGAGAAAGGCTTCTTCTGGTCCGGAGATCGCGTCTGGACTTGCTACCGAAGGAACTACTTCGCAGTCAACGTATCCTACGGGCTGAACCCTTGGATTCCCAACGCCCGCCTCTACTTCAATCAAGGGAACGGCAAAGGCCCCGAGCAAATACAGTCCTTGGCAGTGTCTCTCGCTGCAGCCGTGGACGGCACGGGCGGGAAGAGCATCGAGCTCATCCAACACACTCCGAAGCGCGACAAAGGGCCGCAGCTGCCCATGAAGAAGGAGCTGCTTGCGCCTACCCCCCCGGGCAAAAGCCACGAACACAGTAATTACGCGCTGAACAACTTCCACCAGTCGAGCCAGGTAGCTGGACCGTCGCTGCCGCTCCAGACCGAGTCTGAGCCTTCCCAACAGTATTCGCCAGCCAGCCACGCAAACAGCAATTACCAGCACGCTTTTGAACGAATTCAATTCAAGTCCGCCACAGCAAACAATGGTAAACGTCGTGCCCAGCAGCAATACTACCATCTCATAGTGGAGCTCTGGGCGAACGTCCAAAATACCCGAGACTCGGAGCCTCGCTGGGTCAAGGTTGCTGCAAGGTCATCACACCCCGTCGTCGTCCGCGGCAGATCTCCCAGCCATTACCAGAATGAAGGCCCTCACAATCAGAATGCCTCGCGGGGCACCGGCAGTGGTGGAATGGGCGGCTCGGGTCATCATGGGCTCGGATCGAGCGGCGGTGCGGGATACGGTGGTGGCTACCGCAACGGGCTTTCAGGCAGTGGAGCGTCAAACATGGGCGGCGGCATGTACAGAGGCGCAACATACTCTCTCGACCCAAGCCCTGTGGGTAGCCATTCGGTCAGCTCTGCGAGCTCGATGAGCGCCGGCCCTGTGGAAGGACTGGTCGGAGGAGACCAGCACATGGTGGACGACGAAGACACCAAGATGATCGAGTCGCACAGCGACTACCAATATTACCCAGCGCCCATCTACGAGACGATTCCGGCCAAGGTGGAGAGCGTCGGCCTCCCCCTCCCCCTTCCGGACCGCAGGATCAAAGAAGAATACCCCGGCCCGGCGTCCGTGAGCACCGGATGGCAGGTCGGTGGCTGCGGCCGGTTCCAAGGCATGGAGTCAAGTCGCGGTTACTATCCTTCGGACGTGCATGCTCACGCAGGCTACTGATGGAGACACGCAGTTCCTCACCATTTGTCAATACCGCTGCTTGCTTCACTTCCACGCTCGTTGGTGAGGAGTTTGTGCTGGACAAGCAAGCTTGGATGCACGTCAGGCACTATTCTGCACACGGACAGACGTACGGACACACACTCGCGCATTTCTTCCTGCACCACCTGGTTCTCGCGACAGCTATTGTTAATCGCCTTATATCTTAATTCCGTGGGGTATGGATCAGCGGCTGCTCCGCGGCCAATCACGACCCCGCACCGGGCGAACCATGCACGGACCTGGATGCCAACAGCATAACAACGCAATGGCGCATGGATCAAGCGGGCGGGAGCGCATGACAGAGACAATATTGCGGCGTTTTAAGCAGTCGACGCGATGAAACTGTTGGCGCGCTGCCGTATTTGGAATGCGTCGACACCAGGCTGCATCACGGGACAGCCGGCAGCACACCATCATCTCGGCCTCTGCTTTTTTGGCCCATACAACATGGGCTAGACTTTTTCATACCTCTGTCTTATTCCCTGGCATATTATATCCTGCACGAGCGCTTCCTGTCACGTCATGACGCGATGACCTGCATTGAGCGACACATTCCTCTTCTTCCCTTGTTTCCGTGTCTCGTATTGTCTTAATGTCTCCTTTGCTACGATCTCGGGCCTCAAATGGATTGTGAAAATGGTATTGGATGATTGCGTTGTTTTGGTTTGGAATGTGTTATGGGAGTCTCTCGGGTTGGGGATGGACTTGGACTGTGCATGGTGCATGGAGCATACGGTAAAAACGGACGGACATACCCTTTCTTGTTATGCCATCTTCGCTGGCTCTGGCGAGGGCGCTGCACTGCGCCGCCTTCACCATGTCTCGGCGGGGGTGGCGGGTCACGGTTGTATGAATGACGGATCACGGACACGGCTGTTTAAGAGACGGGGACGGGAGACTGGTGAAGAGGGGGATGACGACCAAGTGCTCATGGTGGCGGCCCTGTCAATGTATGATTATAGTCCCTAAAAGCGCGTGTAGTTTGAATCGAGCAGGCGGCCCTTCTCAATATCGCAATTCGCCCCGGTGGCGAGGTCCGTAATACGCCGTGACTTTCAATGTTGGCTACATATGTATGACATCGTGCTGTTGCGGGCGGCGGTGGTAGGCGGTGGGTGAGGTGCAAGGAAACTACGACGGTTGCGATTAGCTCCCGAGCGGGTTCGGCAAGAGCACCGCACCCGCCAAACTTTCACTGCACCGCACCCTGTCGTCATCAAACAACAACGCGCGCCCCAGGCCCGCATCGCACCGCACCGCACCGCACCGCACCGCACCCGCATCTCCACCACCCACTGCCACTGCCACTGCCACTGCCACTGCCACTGTCACTGTCACTGTCACTGTCGACCATGGCGTGGCACGACAAGGACAGTTGGGCCACGGCCGCCTTTGCCCCGAAGCCCGCGACCATGGTGTTCACCTTCCTGCTCGCCGTGCTCCTGCCGATATTGCTGCACCAGTTCCTCTACCGGAAGGCGGCACCAACCACGCTGCCCACCTTTCTGCTTATCGGCCCCAGCGGCGCCGGCAAAACCGCGTTCCTGACTCTGGTGCGTCCTTTTCCGTCTGCCTGCGTGGGGGCAGTGTGCGACCATGCACCTTCTTACTACCGCCATCGCCCTACTGACAACAACATATATCGCAGGCCGAGCGCAAAGCCGTCGCGCAGACGCACACGTCCACCGCTCCCCTCACCATCCAGGCCCTCCTCCCCGACGGCCATACGCCGAGCTCGTCCCACTATCGCTCCCCGGGCGACCCTGCATATGAGCGTTCGCGCCGCTTCCTCCTCGTCGACACCCCCGGCCACGGAAAGCTACGCCACTTCGCGACGTCGCGGCTAGCCAACCCCTCCAATGTCCGCGGCATTGTCTTTGTCGTAGACGCAGCGTCGGTTGCCGAGGAGCCAGGCCTCAATGAAACGGCCGCATACCTACACGATGTGCTGCTCGCCCTGCAGAAGAGATATACTGGGGCCAAGACCAGCAAGGGTCCTAAAGAGATCCCAGTCCTCATTGCAGCCAATAAAATGGATCTGTTCACTGCACTTCCGCCAAATCTCGTCAAGCTGCAACTAGAGAAGGCCATTTCTGAGGTCAGAAAGAGCAAGGCGAAAGGATTGAAGGATTCAGGAGTCGCCATTGGCGCCGAAGATGACGGCCTTGACGAGGAAAGGGAATGGTTAGGCGAGGGAGGCGAGGGGAGCTTTGAATTCGGTCAGATGGAGGAAGCGGGGACGGGCGTTGTGGTCAAGGGTGGGAATGTGGTTGGCGGCAATGGCGTCCATGTAGGGGACTGGTTCGAGTGGATCGCCGACCTGCTATGACGGCCGCGTCGCGCAGCCCCCTCCCGCGAATCACGACCAAAGAATCTTCAGCACTCAATATCCAGTCTCGCCCCATCCCATTTGTCCGTTGTCCGCTTATTGTCGCTTTCGCTGCCATCGACCGCAAGATCAGGCGCCACAGAGTGGCATGAAACGAACCATGGATGGCTTGGCCATACAAGGCTGAGCGCGGCCCATCGTTCAGCCCTACAGCCACGCGTCGCTATTTCTGAACCTTCATTCTGGTGCCAAATCCTTTTCCTAAATTTGTCTCAACTAGGCGTCATGTTGCTTACTGGCCTAAATGAGGTTGCGCCCGATCCATCTCGTTGGGTCGTGAGCATCACAGCATGTGGACCATGTTGTCGATTCTTACCGATTTCACATCGATTCGGCCCGAACCTAGCTTCAAGGCACAGCTGACGGCTGCCTCGCATGGCGCCAAAACGCGAACTCCGGGCCATCCGTTGCTCGTGAAGACTTGATAATGACAGCAGTAGTGGATTGGACATGGTAAGGCCTGGCTACGCCGTTGGTAAGCTTACCGCACGAAACCTCGCGATCCTCTAAGACTCCGTCGGCGGCGTTCGGGAGGTTGCGGAGGTGGCAGGGTATCAGCTGCGGAGGAATCACAAGGCTGCGAAGCGAAAACAGCGACGCCCGGACCAGGGTCTATACTGGTTGTCCGCTTTAGGAACTGTTCCGTCCGCTCCGCTTCCTTCCCGCCTGCACTGGGCAGGGGTTGTGGCGCTGATCGGTGGAGAGCTGGGCGTCTATCAGCTTATCCTGACCTCTCCTCGTATCTTGAAGCAGAGGCGGGAGGTACCAGTCAGACCGTTGCAGCGTGGTGTGCACCACTAGGTTCTACGGCACATTTGTGGAGGAGGGTAGATGAAAGCGATATGCGGGTGACGTCTTCTGATGTCGCTTGCATGCGATGCAGGCACAGTCGGAGGTGTTGGATATAGATTGTGCTTGGGCTTTACTACTCCACCTCCCTTCATAAATCCCATGATGGAAGTATGCAGAAATATGCCTTGGGATCTTCCCCGCAGGACACTGCGTCTTCACTCCAATCCTACAATCTCGCAAACTCGCACGAATAAAGACGGCAGGTTGGGCCTTGCAGGAGCACCGTAACCCCAACGAAGCCGTAACGCCCAGAGTAGACTTGCAGGACCCCATCGGCTGCGGTGCCACCCACAAGTTCCCCGGATCTTCGCGCCCGCACGCGGTTCATATGCTTAGATCGTATTTATGCGTCGGCTTCATTAACGCGGATAGATGGAGTTGCACAGGCGCGGATCTTCGCTGTCGGCAGTTTGGGGAAGTGCCGCGTTGCGCAATCTTGCACTCTCGGGGGTTAATGGGTTGGGTTGGGTTGGGTTGGGTGCTATAGCTTGTTAGAGTTAGATGGCACGCTCATTCTAGATAGCCTGTGGTGCTAAATGATTAGTCAGGTGGAGACGTTCGGTTAGTGGCGGCGTTGTTGGTGGGCTGGCAGCGGCGAGCGATTTGACGTGAGGGACGGCGGAATTTGCGACATCGAGTGATGATTTTCTGGAATAAGAGCTTTTCCTTTAGCAACCTCCACGTTTCTTTGACCTTGGGTGGGCTGGAAAGGAAAATTGCTTTTTTAAGACGGACTGCTTATTGTCAGAGTGCTTCCCCGCAATTTCTTGTGCCTCAAAGGATTTCTCGCCATCGACTGCGACTTTGACAACAGCCTTGACTCCCACTTCAGCTATATCTACCCACCGAACCGCACACAGCGCCGTATACGACACCACCTACCACAATGTCTACCAAAACGCGCCCCGCGATCCCGCCCGTCGTCATGCGCAGCATCACCCAGCAAATCGGCAACACGCCCCTCGTCCGCCTGAACAAGATCCCCCAATCCCTCGGCATCGAAGCTACCGTCTACGCCAAACTCGAAATGTTCAACGCCGGCGGCAGCGTAAAAGACCGCATCGCGCTGCGCATGGTCGAGGAGGCCGAGCGCTCGGGCCGCATAAAACCCGGCGACACGCTCATAGAGCCTACCTCTGGCAACACGGGCATCGGGCTCGCGCTCGTGGGCGCCGTCAAGGGGTACCGGGTCGTCATCACGCTGCCGGAGAAGATGAGCCCGGAGAAGGTTGCCGTGTTGAAGGCGCTCGGCGCGGAGGTTGTTAGGACGCCGACGAGTGCGGCGTGGGATAGTCCGGAGAGCCATATTGGGGTTGCGAGGAGGTTGGTCAAGGAGCTGCCGAATGCGCATATTTTGGACCAGTATACCAATCCCGATAACCCACTTGCGCACGAGCACGGCACGGGGGAGGAGATTTGGACGCAGACAGAGGGCAAGATTACGTGTGTGGTTGCTGGCGCTGGCACGGGAGGCACTATAACGGGCATTGCGAGGGGGCTGCACAAGCACAAGGCGGACGTTAAGATAATTGCGGCGGATCCTCAGGGTAGTATCCTTGCGCTGCCCGAGAGCTTGAACCAGGAGCGCGCGAATGAGGCGTATAAGGTGGAGGGGATTGGGTATGATTTCATTCCTGAGGTGCTGGAGCAGAAGGTTGTGGATAAGTGGTACAAGACGGATGATCGGACGGCGTTCCAGTATGCGCGGAGGTTGATTGCCGAGGAGGGGATTCTGTGCGGTGGGAGCAGTGGAAGTGCGATGGATGCGGCTGTGAGGGCGGTCAAGGAGCTTGGGCTGGGCAAGGACGATGTCGTCGTCGTCGTGCTGCCAGATAGCATTCGCAGCTACCTCAGCAAGGTACCCCCCCTCTCTCTCTCTCTCTCTCTTTGCATCCCACCACATGTACCGTTCTACTAACATTCAACGCAGTTCGTCGACGATGACTGGCTCGCTGCAAATGACCTCCTTCCTCCCACACCCCCCGTAACCCCGCAATCCAAACCCCGCTCCAACTCGCTCAAAAACGACGCATTCCACGGCGCAACCATCGCCTCCCTCCGCCTCAAACCCGTCACTACCATCCCGGAGACCTCCCCATGCGCCGAAGCCATCGAGACCATGCGCGAGAAGGGCTTCGACCAGCTCCCCGTCTCCGCGTACTCCACCTCCGGAAAAGCCAAACTCGTCGGCCTCGTCACGCTCGGAAACCTTCTGTCGTACATCGCTGCCGGTCGTGCGGGTCCCAAGTCCAGCATCGAGGATGTCATGTTTGATTTTAGGAAGTTGGAGGAGGTTGTTACGGACTTGGGGAGGTTGCATTTGGATGGGAAGAAGGACGAGAAGAAGGCAGAGAAGGAGGGAAGGAGGGAGTTTGTGGAGATTACGATGGAGACGAGTTTGAGCGATTTGAATAAGTTCTTTGAATGGAATAGTGCAGCAGTGGTGACGGAGACAGTGGACGGGGAGATGAGGGCCAAGGCAGTTGTTACAAAGGTTGATTTGTTGACTTGGATAGTCAGGCAGGGGAATTTGAATGGGAATGGAGAGGCGAAGTAGATGGAGTGGAGTTGTCTGATAAGGGGGGAGTAGGGGTAGTTGGATTTGGGACTGTGGCGAGTCGCATATTTGGAGCGTGGTGTTTTGGTGTGCGGGCTTGGTAGATGGGTTTGTGCATTTGGATGGCGCCTTTCAACGGCGATGAGGGCAGGGTAGATCTAGATATAGAGGACTTCAACGTCTACATCGATCTATATAGTCCGGATTTGACCGATTCGTCATGGTGAATATCACCACAACCATTTCTTTCCTCTTCTCCAGTACCTGCCTCCCCAATATGAAATCACAGCATGAAATCGCCACTACAGTCTACGCACACCTCCCAGCCGGCAGTCCTACACACACCATTAGCTCAGCTCATATCTCTCCGACACCAACTTACCGTGCCAGTCGTTGGGCTGAAATTGATCCGGCGAAATGAAACAATTCATCAGCGTCGGCTCCACTAACTGCACCCACGTGCTATTCCCACCGACCGCCGTATCGTCAGTCCAGCATCCCGTTTGGCCGTACCCGGAGATCCCTGTTTTGTACGTGATCTGGCAGACAGGGTCGGCCAAGTCCGTGCAATTGCGACAAACAAAGTCCTCAAAGCTTTCGTTCTTTCTCACGACGACCTGTCACGCAAATGAGCTCTCGAAAATGCCGGGTGGCGATAAGCGGCTGACCTGATGATGCGGTGCATCACCGCACCACTCAACTACATCCGGAAAATACAGCTCATCTCCATTCTTCACATGATTCTCATTCAACCAGCAGCCATGCCCTTTGGTCTTCCCACCCCCCCGTCCCCGTTCCCGAGTCCATTGAACTCGAGGTAGCGCGAAGCCTTGAGCTGAATCCACAGCCACGCAAAGCTGGAGTTCGGCTGCGGGTCGCCTCGCGGATCAAGATACATGGGGGAACGAGTCCAGCATGTTGCGTTGGGTTGGACGTCATTTCCAAAGCCGTGCGGGAGGTCGTCGAATTGGTCGGGGTAATTGCGGCAGTGGGCAGAGGACTCCGTTTGGAGGGTGATGTAGGGGGAGAGGACGGATGCGGAGGGATCGGGTTGGCGGGAGAGAAGGGAAAGGAGAGCGGATAGGTGGAATAGTGGGACCATGTTGTGCGAAGTATGCTCTAACACCCATGTGAGCTGGAGGTGGAAGAGGCTGTGGTGTGAAGAGTTATGAAGATGCACTTGACTAATTAAGACTATATACAGTAATGGTTAGCTCCAGGAACGCATATGGTGGGTTCCACACTATCCAATCTCTCTCGTGGAATCATATTATCGTTGTATTCATTCGTGGTTCGAGTGGTGGGTAAAGAGCCGGCTAAGTATCGATATTGCGAGGAAATCCTACAAACTCACAACAAGTAACGAACTGCAAGGCCCAAGAAACTAAACGATAGCTAAATGCATATATCAGGCTTTCCGTGCATGTTGAGGCGCATACAATGCCTAGAGCAGGGATTCAACCAAGCTGAGAGACATTTCTCCGAGATGAAGGATTCATAGCTGATTCGATCGCAGTAACACTTCAAAACTTGAGATTTAGAAGGCTCTTGGGTTAACATTTTTCAACGCAGGTGTTGCTAAAAAGTCGTACACTCCCGATGGTCATCTGATTATGGTACCGATTGTGCCACTACCGATGCTAAAGAAGTGGCAGAGAGCGAAGCGTCCTTGGAGGTAAATGCAGGTGTCAAGCATTTGATGGTGATGCCCTTCATCGGCCTGCTTTGAAGCTCCAGAACAGTTAAATGGGAAGGGCTTGAGACAGGCTGAGACTATAAACGTCATTTCGGTCTTTTCTCCTCCACGCTCTTTGTGAAGAACTGTGGAGTTTTAATGAAAATGGAAAAGACTTGAATTCTCTCTTCTCATGAGACTATAATTCAAGATATCCCATGAAACTGGAAGAAGCTGTGCGTCATAGCGGGATTCACACGTACCCATACAGTCCGTCCTCCGCACGCGGAGGCGTAAAAACAAGATGATAGTCACCATCACCTTCGTTCAGAAGCTCGCAAGATGTGGGCACAATTTACGTCGCAAATGTGACGCAGAGGAGCCCCTTAAATGAGACAAAGGATGTTGAGGTCCCTCAATAAGCCTTACCAACTTCTTCCGCCAGACTCGCGCCGCGGCACCCAGTACGAACATCTGAGAAGAGAGAATCCTAACGTATACCACCTCCCATCGTCATCGAGTCTCCACCCCCTTTTACCCTCTCAATCATAACATAAAAGTCGCAAGATCTTTAAAGAGGCGCCCATGTGACCCTTTTCCTTCCGCTAGTTTAGATACCGGAAAACGTGCATGCAATTATTGGAAGAAATTTTTAAATAAGCCTATAAGAAAGAAAGGCATTCGTCATCACTGCCATTTCTCACTAGTGACATGGATGCATGAAAACGTTCATACTGCGAGTAGCCGCATCAAGAGGACAGCGCGGCGGCATTAGGAGCACTATTCCTCAAAAGTATTCGAGATACGCAATTCACATCTTAGTTTTAGGCCTGTCCATACACGTAACCAGCGTTTCCAACAGTACGTACTACGTTACGTAGAATACGATACGTAGCCTAAAACGTCCCGTAGAGACGTAGTTTTATAGTAAGCCGTAACGTAGCCGTAATCTGTATATAAAGGCGCTGTAATTACAACTATATAGAAGCTATTTTTAGATAGCTATAAGCCTAATTTAGACGCGATATTTTAGTGTCTTAGGTCGCCTAGAGAGGCCTAGAGCCCTTAGAAATTATAGTATTTTTAGCGTACCCTCTTATATAGTAAAAATTACTTTTAATTATATAGTTAGCTCTATACTCGTATAGTACTAATATAGATAGCGTATTTCTATAAAAAAATATTATAACGCGCTTATTATAATAGAGCGCCTAGTTCTTATTATTCGCTAGCTTATTACTATAGAGCGCATTATAGAATGCATTATAGAGAATATATTACTATTATACATAGTATAGAGTATTTAGATTAATCTAGATAAGAGTAACGTACGTAGGGTAGACTTTAGATAATTTAGAGGAGTAAGTAAAGAAGTATACTAATTTAATAGACTAAGCTATAGAATAACTATTTATAGTTATATAATTTATTCTAAAGAGTATAAATAGAATAAGTTAAATATAAAGAGTTAAAAGTAAGGAGATCTTCTAGACTTTTATACTTTCTTTCTTTTTAATCTAATTCTATCTAGAGCCTCTACTTCTAGAATTAAGTTATAATTCTACTATTCTTAGAATTATCTACTATTCTTAGAATTATCTACTATTTTTAGAATTACCTACTATTCTTAGAATTACCCTCTATTCTTAGAATTACCTACTATTCTTAGAATTATCTATTATTCTTAGAATTTCTAGAATTTTATGCTTAGTAAAATTATAGTTATATAACTACTAATCTAATTTTATAATAGATAGAGTAGTATTACTCTATTATAGGCTTCTTTTATATAATTACTTTCTAGCGTAATTATTTAGCTCTTACGCCTATTCTTTATCTTATAGTTATAATAATTACGCTACTATATTAAAGAGACTTAAAAAAAGCTATAACTAAAGAAGGGGGATAGAGTATATCTACTTATAAAAAATCTTTATATAATATAACCTAGTAAAGAATTAGATTACGTAAAAGTTAGACTATTTTTAGTTCTTAAATAAATTAGTCTAGTAAACTATAAACTCTAACTTCTAAGTAATGCAAAGGTCTACCTAGTATTCTCCGTATCTACCCTAGAACTAGCAGACTTAAAGATACTACTATAAATAATATTCTATTACTAAAGGAATAAAGATAATAAGTATAAAGTTAAAGTATTACGTAGGTACCGCGAAGTAAACTAATAAGACTTCTAAGATAGTAATTTCTACTAGGAATAGCTAGTAAAGTAGAAGGGTTACTTAGAGTTAGAAAATATATAGGAACCTAAAGCTAACCTATAAAACTATTAGCAACTACTTAAGAAAGTAAGACTAAGATTTAATACTTATTACTATACTAGATAAACGTAACTAAGGAAACTACTTATAACTAAAGGACAGCGCTACCTTCTAAAGAAACTAAGAATAGGAAATTATTAAGAAGCTAATCTAATAAAGGATTAGAAAGAAGAAGACTATTAACCTATAACTAGCCTAGGTTATTAGGGGCTATACCTGCAGGAAATAAGAGTATTACACTTAATTTACCTAACTACTTCTAAATGCAAAGTAGAGTAAGGTTCTAATAGGCTATATCTTACTTATAACTCTTTTAACTTTACTAATTTACGCTATACGTAAGCTACTACCTAGGTAACCTACGTAGCAGACTCCTCTATATAAAGAAGCGCTAATTTCTTCTTACGCTTCTCCTACTCTACCTTCTCTTACTTCTCTTTAGAAATAAATAGACTATACTTAGCCTTTACTATAATACACCTAGCACAGTAATTAGACGCTATATTTATAAAATATTATAAATTTTTCTCTTTATAATAACTATACTAGAATAATATCTTTTGCGCAGCTGTATAAATACGCGCTACTTAGAATTAACGCTTTAAGGTAGAAGTCTCCTTATAGGGCGTACGCGCTCTATAAATTTAGTATTCCTTAGGTAGAGTTAGTAAGGTCTAAAGAACATAAACTAAGTGTAGGGAACTACGGACCTTTATACCTATAGTAAGAATATAGCATAGAAGGATAAGTAGGGGTATTAGAATAATTACCTAGAAAGAGAAGAGGTAATATTAAGATCTAAGAATATAGAATAAAGGGCGGAAAGAATAGAATAATAGCGTTAGTATAGAGCAATACTGTATTACTATAATTAAGATTATATAATAATACTATCCTACTAAGCGATAACATCCTGCTAGGTAAGGGATAGTTAACTATTCTTAGATAGCTAAACCCTCTCTTACTTTCTAGATAGTAATACCCTAAAGGAATAGCACTGTTATATATAGGAACCTAGAAATCCCTATAGTTTCTAGTATTTAACTTATTTAATAATCTATTATTTAGATTTATTATAATATTCTCCCTAGATCCCCTAACACTACTAAGTCCTATTTATACTATTATTAGTACGCCTAGAACTATTCTCTAAACTTTATTCTAACTAGTAGTTAGTCTGCGCACTAGAAGTATAGACTACCCCCCTAAGTATTTCTACTTTATACCTATTTCGCTATTTCTATTCTATATATAACGTCTTATATTACCTAGATATTATACGTAGTAATTAATTAGTCTTTACTATAAGAACTAAAGGCCTACTTATTAC
>MU005581.1:435831-473719 GCA_010405425.1 Lentithecium fluviatile CBS 122367
AGGGGGGTAGTCTATGCTTCTAGTGCGCAGACTAACTGCTAGTTAGGGTAAAGTTTAGAGAATAGTTCTAGGCGTACTAATAACAGTACGAACAGGACTTAGCAGTGTTAGGGGATCTAGGGAGGATACCGTAACAAAAGCTATATACTTAAGCTTTAAGATTATATACTACAGATAGATAAATAGCACTTTAGAGACCTCTTAGCGCTCTTAGAGCTTTATATAGATTTTTTAGAGTAAATTATAGTCTATAGTATAGTTATAAACTATATATAGCTACTATACATCTTATACTATAGAGACGTAGCTATTATACGTTCTATACTATAGCTAGAAGAACGCCTCTTATATTATACTACGTATAATTAGAAGCGCTGCATATAATATAGTTAAATATATTATTAATATTATTTTATTAACTATATAAGACGTACTACTAGATTATAAATTCTAATTAATATATATTACTACTCTAACGTGTTCTATTACTTATTTAGTACTATTAGTTATTTAGAATCCCTAGTAAAATTAAGCGCGCTTTTTAGCTAATAGCGCTATAACAATAAAATTAATTAAGCTAGAAATTAAGATATAGATTCTTTAGCTACTAGTATACTAGCGCCTATTATAGCGTTAGATATAGTACTTTAAGCACGTTAGTAGTACGCGCTAACGTATTATAGAGCTCTTATTTACTACTATCTTTAGTGCTATATTATCTAGCTACTCTACTAGCTACTAGCCTACCTGCGCCTATAAAGCTTCTCTATAAGTAATATATCTATAGCGAATATTCTACTTCTATCTATAGCGTTAAGATATAGCTTATAGCTTAGTAACCTTTCTAATAAAAAGCGTAGTCTAAGCTAGTACTATATAGCAGCTTTTAATAACCTAGTTAACTGCCTAGCTTATAGGGCTCTATAAGTTATACTAGAGAAGCTACTTAATAAGGTAAGCCTACTACTTAAGCTAAGCAGTTATATAAGGTATCTCTACTATCTAGAACTCTCTATATAAGGTTAATAGAGGTAATAGAGTCTTATTAATAACTATTAGTAATAATAGTATACGCTATAAATTAGCTAGTATAAGGCCTATAGCCTAGAAACTACTTCTAATTATCTACTATATAAATACTATAGGCTATGCCTCTATATAGAGTAATAGAAAGTTAAGCTTACTAATATAGTTAACATCCTACTAAGCTAGCTCTTATACACTCTATTTATATACTCGCTTAAAAGAAGAGAAGTAGCTAACGTTAAGTAGCTAGAGAAGGTGTAACGTATACGTAGGTATATAGAGAGTAACTATCCTATTCTCTATATAATAGGTGCTAAATTCTAGTATTATATAGCTGCTATAGCCGTTAATAATAAGTAATTAATAGGTACTAACTATACGCGATTTTATAGAGCTATTAAAGTGCTATAGCTAGATAAAACTAAGCTAATTAGTTATCTAGCTATTATCGCTAACCGCTAGCATCTAGCTAGCAGGCAGGCCTTAGTACTAGCTTACCTAGTAGACCTTACCTATAAAGATATTAAAGAGTAGAATTACCTATCTAGACGTAATAATATATTTAATTACTATAACCTACTTATAATTACCTAGCTATATAACTACTTACTAACCTATTATATCTAAGCTTATAATAACTTTTAACGTTACTATAACCTCTATTATAAACTAAGTCTTATTAAAATTATATATATCTCTATTAAGGATGCTATATAATAGGCGCGTTACCTTAACGCGCTTAAACTACGCGTTAATTACCTCTAGATCCTCGCACCTAGCGCGCTATAAGTAGAATTAATAATTCTACTTTATCTATAGCTCTAGCTAAGCCTTAATAAATTAATTAACCTAGTATTTACTAACTAGCTAGGAGGAAGGTATCTAGCCGCGCGTAGCTAGTAGATAATCTACTATTCGCTGTACGTTAATTATCTATAGTAGAAATCTGCGTTAGTTTAGCTCTAGTATCTACTATAATAGAGACTGCTTCTCTAGTTAGTATAGCTTTTATTTCTAGGCGTTACTTATAGCTTAAGGGAGGGCGCCCTTAACGCATCCTTAGAGGGTTAATTATAGGACGTCGTACACTGCTGCAGCCTTTTTATAGCTTAAAATTTGCTTTATCTAAATCGCCTGCTTTAATAGAGCTAGTCTACCTTCTTTCTAAAGCTGCTGGACGTTGTGTTGTGGTGGCATCGCAAGTGTTGTAGGAAGACGCGTCTTTTTTTAGTAGGGGTGCCGGATGACTGATAGTGCCGGATGAGTGATGGAACACGTTAACCAAATTGCAATCTTAACACTTGAGAGCTAGATGCTAGGCCCAAAGGCTTTATATAGTGTCCATAAATGAAATTAGCCCGACGCACTCCACTTAGCACACGTGCCTTAGCAGTGCCCTAATGAAGCCATCCTTCTTTGCCATCTCCCTTGGAAATTTGTGCTTCATCGTATAAGCACAAAAGGCGCCATAGTTGGCGAATTTATGGAGTGGTACACCCCGGCGACGATGATCAATCAAGTTCACAAGATTGACCATGACCTTGCGAGATCCGAGCGCCTATACCCGGTTAGCAATAATTCCACACTCCTCTCAGATAGAATTACCCGCCTTTTTGCACTTGGTGATACTCCCCGGCACTTCTTCGATCCCTACCTCGCGACACAAGTCCTGCCACTTGTCCAGCCTTGTCGTGTCCGTCCCATACAGGTATTCAAACTCCCCCTGGATAGCATCAACACGGCGCTTCGCCTTCTCCTTCTTGCTCCAACCCTGGCTGATGGCGAGTGCGTTGAATTGCGCGAGGAAGTTGGTGTCGGCTTTGGGCGCGAAAGTGGTGAACCGCGAGAAGTAGCTGGGTTCTGAGGCGGATGTTGGGATGCGTATGCCGGATGAGGAGCTGGAGTTGGAGGGCAGCGAGGGAGGACGGGGTGAGGTCATGGGTGCTTCTGGGATCATGTTAGGGGTGGTTTGGCTGGAGAAGGGGAGACGTACTGGCAGTGCCGGATTTAGACTTCTTCGCCATCTTGGAGTTGAGTCTGGGTCAGGGGCTGAGCGTAGAGTGCGAGCAAGTCAAGGAAGTCGCCAGCTAACTGAATAGAAAGATTTTTTGCACCAGGAGTTCTAAGACAGTCCCTTTAGCTGGATGTTTGGTGACAATCGCCGGGAGACAAAGAGCTCAATCGCTTGGCTGTCTCGCCTGGAGCCTTCCCTGGGATTCTCCACCGACAGCCTTCAATTGTGCGCTAAGCTATCGTGAGGCCGCCTATGGTTGCGTTCGGAAGCCTTTCACGTTCTGCTCAACACGCCGGCTGTCTTCTCCTGGGCACTAGAAGGCCCGCCGTTCACTGCTCTCTAGATGGCGCTGTTGTCCTCAGGTAGCAACGAGAGATTTTCACCGAAGCTCGGACGTATCGACGGGCCGATCCGCGGTGCAGCGTAACACAGGGAAGACCTCGGAAACACAGATCACGGTCGCGGAGGCTGTGAAAGACGTTGGGATGGATTATTCCAGGCGTGACGAGGTATACGCAGCTTGCACGGATGCACAAGAGCTGAAGCAGTGAAATGGAAGATGTTGCAGTTCACGAGGCTAATATTTATACAGATAGCAGTAGACAGATACAGAAGGTATTTTTATGATCTTGAAGGTGAAATGGAAGCCTTGTGTCTAGTCATAATGCGTGGCGGTGCAGCAGCCTCGCCGTTGGGGCGCAACACCCAAAGCGGAAGCTCATGTGAAGGGGCCGAATCATGCATCGGAGCACGCGATCCAATCGTTTCAGGGTCAGGCTTTCGGAACTCCGTGCAGCACAATGCTGCTGTTCATGCGTAGTGAGCGGGTGGGCTTTACACAACCAATATCGAATCAGGCAGCAGCTCTTACAGCACTCCCGACGCCATCCATAGGCGCAAGCCCTGATCTCCTGTTGCCGAACACCTCGCGCAGAAGAACTTTGATAAAGCCGTCGCGTTTCGCGTCTCGCGTCTTTTTTGCTGAAAACTTTTCCGGACTGCCTGGTGTACTCACGGAATTCTCTCATAGAAGAGAACTGTCGGACTGGAATGTCGAGGTGGCGGTAATTGACTAGGTCGACAAGGTTGACGAGAACGTGTTTCAAGGCCTGCGAGAGTCAACAACTCAGGCTTCAAAAATGAGGCAGTGAAATGCTGCGGACCTTCTTGCATTGTGTGATGCTGCGAGGCACGGGCTCGATATCGACATCGCGACACAACTTCCGCCATTCCTCGAGATTGGTGAGATCGACACCGTAGTTGCTGATGATGTCGTCGTCAATGGCTTCGGTATGATAGCGCGCTGCTTCCCTCTTGCTCCAGCCTTCAGGGATCCTCAATTGCTCGACTTTCGCGATGAAATCGGAACCTTCCATCTCTGTCTATCTGGCCGACTCTGCGAGAGTTAGGTTGCGTAGAACGTTGAAGGAGTAAGGAAAAGTACTCGTCGTAGGTGCGATTGATGGTGCGGTCGCGAGCGGGGCAAAAGGTAGCATCACTGGTGCGATGGTGGGCGCACCTGCGAAAATTAGCATTGCGCCGTTTTCCTTTGCGCCATCACAACCCACGGTGAGGATACCGAGGATACTCCTCCCCAAAGCACTCCTTCCATCTCCGGTTCTAATTCTCATCCCCGCCTTTCCAGCCCAACACATGCACAGCAAACTTGGTGAACTGCGCTTTCGGCGAGAGCGCATAGTCAATCTGCGCATTGATTTCCTTGGCCCAAAGGCTAAGGTAGGCGATCTATACTTCAGGCGAGGTAGCCATCTTTGTCGGAGATCATGAAGCGAAAGGAAATCGTTCGCACGGTGGTCGTGGCCAGCTTAAATTGTTCAAGTGCCAAGATTTGTTGTTGCGGCGTGTTCCCAAAGTGATGGTGCTGGAATGGTCGATAGGAGATTTCAGTGGGGGACCCATATCAGGGAGTGGAGACGCTAGGGCTCGGGAACGCTCCCAAGGCTTTGGTAGAAGTGACAGATCTTCCGAGCTTGGAAAGCTGAGCTGAACATTTTTGTGCATTTGGGGTTGAAAATGTGGATTCGGTCGTAGTTTCGATAACGCGGATGCTGCCCAATTGCTAGCCGCTGACGGTAAACCAGGCGACTGGTCACGAGGCATCATCGTAACCGGATACATGGACTCGCCATTCACACACTAGATTCGAAACTGTGACAAGAACCTACCGCGGGGCTGCGCCTGCCTCAGTCCGTACCGACCTCACCATCAGTCCCCACTCTGAACCGCACAAACCAACCTCGCAGGATGAAACTCGTCTACGCCGCAGATGGCACCTTCCCTCTGCCAATTGACCTGCTCACCGCCCTCATCACAGTACTGAATGAGCTCGCCGACTTCGACGAGGAGCTCCGCCTCATCACATTGAGCTTGCTCGAGGCCAAGAACACTGTCGGCGACACCAGCCCCGACACCATACCCATCGATCAACAGTTCGGCGAGTTCTTGAGGGATGCGCTTGTCAAGATGCATGACGAAGAGCCCGAGGAGTACGAAGAGTTGAAGAAGAGGTGGCCGGTGGTGGAGGACTTGAGGGGTTTGCCGATTGATCTCTATGTCTCTCTCTCGCTGAATTTGAGCTCGTACGGTCAGGATGGAGTGGTAGAGGCTGAGCAGCCTCGCAAGAGGAATAAATAGGGGTTTATTGAGGGGCGTGAGGCCGGCGGTCGAAAATGCGTGTCGAGAGTTCATCAAGATTTGCCGGAGATGTGGTTTGATCGTTCGCCTCGAACGTAAGCGGCCCTTTGCCAGGACCTCCAGCGTTTGTCACATACTAGCTTGAGTATCTGGCGGTCAATCAGCAGTGAGAATATACGGAAATTCTGAATCAAGCTCAGTCACGCACCTTTACGAAAGAAGTTGCGAGAAATCTCGTGATCATTGATTGGCCCATCCCCGTGACCGGTCCGGGCTGCGTGATCAATCAGTCCCCACGTAGCATATTACCTCGTTCGATCACGCACACAGTCTCACGAACCCTGCAAGCTTGATGCCTAATTACGGCAGTCTTCAAATGTCCACGACACAAAACCTGTGCGCCGCATCCAGCAACCGCAACGCCTCCGACAAATCACATCCAGGAACAACCTCCTGAACAAGATCACCTCACCTTACGACAGCCTCTACAACGCCGTTACTCCAACTGAATAACTTCCAGTTACGACCACCGATTGCCCAGGATCACAATCACTCCTCTCCCACGAACTCCAATCCACCCCATCATCAACAATGCCACCTCCTTCAGACCTCATGTACCGCGCCGACGGCACACTCCTCGTTCCGCTCGCCTTCACCAACGCCCTTATATCCCTCCTCTCCAGCCTCCCGTCTACCTTTGACTCGCACCTCGCTCGAATAACCACCCAGCAAATCAAAACTTTGGACCCCAAGATCCACGGTGGTAACGACGCCGACAACATTCCTACCCTGATTCATCGACCCAGTCCAGCAAAATCAGGCTATCTGGTCATCGACGACTGGTTCAGGGAAGAACTGAAGGACTGTCTGGTTGCGCTGGAGAGGGATGCGAAGAGCGAGTATGAGGAGCTGTGCCGGAAGTGGCCGGGGGTTGAGGAGATGAGGACGCATGTCGATATGGCGGCGAGGGTTGGGTGGAGATTGGATTAGAGGCTTTTAAGCGGTCTTGGGTTATTGGTATATTGGCGTTCTCGAATCTCGGAGAGGGGGGGAGATTATCCGGTTCTGAGACGCCGGGATTGGACACAAGGAGGGTCTTCACGATATGGCACTTCTTGAGGTCATTTTTGTTCTACTCACTGCCATTTCGAGTGTACATTTGCATTCATAGAATGGGTTAAACATGCAAAGTAGCCATGGATCTTGTCAAATATTCAAATATGAGTCAAAAGAAGCGCCACCCACTTTGAATTGTGGCAATCCCCCGTCCTTTGCGCATCTTAATCCTTGTTTTCAAACTTCAGTCCACTCTCCTGCCTCACCGCACCATAGATACTCGGAATATCCCCCTTATCACCAAGATGTTCCTTCACTTTGGCCAGATGCTGCTCGGCCACGTTCAACGCCGGCACACTGCACCCACTCTTCTTCGCAAGCGCCAATGCATGCCTCGCATCCTTCCGCGCAAGATCAACATGGAACAACGGCTCCTCTCTTTGGTAATAGTCGCCCGCTAGCATCCTGTTCGAGTACGCGGCATACGGCCCCGGAAACATGGTCTCGACGAAGGTGTGCAGGTTTTGGGTCCCGAGCCCGGTCTTCTCGGCCATCACATGGCCTTCAGACAGGACCTCGACCATGTTGAGGATGAAGGTGTTGCCGATTACTTTGAGCAGAGTGGCGCGGCCAGCGGGTTGGTCCGAGTAGTCAATGTCGGCGCGGCCCATGACGCCCTTTGTGAAGGGCTTTACTTTGGAGACGGAGGAGGCGGCGCCGGCGAGGACGCAGACCAGAGAGCCGGCGTCGGCCATGGCCGGGGCACCAAAGACTGTGCCGACCAGTCAGTATGAGCAACAAGATGGCGAACATGGAAGACCACCAGGCATGCTGACAAATTCGGCTCCCTCTGCCGTCAATCGTTTCTCCAAAGCATTGGTTGTATCTGGATGGACAGTCGATGCGTCAACGATCAGCTTGCCCTTCACTTCTTGTTCAAGAATAACATCGACAGCGCCATTCACGGCAGCGTCGTCTCCCAGACATATGAAGATGATGTCGGCGCTCGTGACCACATGATTGATGCCGTCCACGACCGTCGTCTTGTCGGCGCCGAGGGCTGCGGATAGGTCTTCGGAGCGCTTCTTGGTGCGGTTGTAGAGAATGAGGGGTTTGTCGAGATTTCCCTTTTCGACCAAGTTCTTACACATGCCCTGAGGGGATAGGTTAGTCTGCTGCAGTGTGGGCTGTCGTGGTGTTGAGACGAGACGGAAGGTGTGGCTCGGCTATTCCTACCCTTCCCATGTTGCCGAGGCCGATCCAAGCGAGTTGCGGCGCCATGACGAATTGGTGTTTTCTTTCACAAAAGGAATATGAATGCTTGGTTTACGATGGTTGAAGCTTGAAATCGATGTCTCCGTGCCGTGAATGCCCAGCTAATCACCCCGCAACGTCAACATGTCGTGACGGTGCGCCGGAATCAACAGAGACGCCGAAGTCGGCTAAACTAGCCATGACGTTTATCGATTAGCTGCCGAGGCTAGCATGTAGAGCTCCCCAGGCTCCTGCACCACCACGCGCCCGTCGTTATCAGCACTCGGAATTTTCCGCGCATTGAGTCAGGCTGTTTCTTGCCGTTTCTTGCCGTTTCTTGCAATGCTCGGTCAACGGCGACACCTAGCATGAAGCATGTTCAGCTGCTGCAGAGCCCAGTCGCGGGGCTTGGGGAGAACGGCATTCTCGACTGCCCCCCCTCGGAATGCATCCGGCACCGATCCCACCCGCAACGGCCGCAAGAGCGTCGCCAAAGAACGCCAGCGCGCCGAGCGCGACCAGCTGACCCGCCTTCTCAAAGAATCGCCCGTCAAGCGCGATGCGAAGAACTTCCTCAAGCATTTCGATACGCCGACGTCGGAACCCGCAAAGGTCGGGCAGTTTGCGAAAGAGGCCGTGGAGAGGGCACACCACGACGAATGGAGGCTGACAAAGACGGGCGTGAACCTGGGCAACCTGTACGAGCCGACCAAGGCTGTGCAGGAGAGCCCAGTCTTCATGCAGCAGGAGCTGCCCGAGAAGAAGAAGCTGCAGGAGAGGGCGTCTGAGCCGCTGCATCTCGCACTGGTCAAGCTCCGCCAGCCGCAGGCCTTGGACAACGAGACGCTGCGAGGACTTGCCTTGACGCTAAGCCAGATGGCGAGGCTGGGCCTCAACATTGCCGTTGTCGTCGACTGCGACGAGAGTGAGAATGGCGCGCTGGACTCGCTGGAGCCAGAGGCCGCCTGGGAGACCACGGTTCGCGAACAGACGTCACGCATCGTCGATGCGCTGGAGGACTACAACGAGCCCGGGGCTTTCGCCGTCGACCACGCCCTGTGCCACTCCGATGTCGATACCGAGATACCGAGCACGAGACAGGTTCAGGGAGGGGTTGAGGTGAAGAACAACCGCCTGCTCTTCCCTCCCATTGAAGACGGAATCATACCCGTCATCCCGCCTTTTGCTTACAGCCCAGAGCTGAAGAAAGTCCGGGTGCATGCCGACCATGTGGTCTTGGCCTTGACCCGCGAGTTCGCCGGCATCACCACCCAGAACCTTGCTGGAAACGGCCCACAGGAGCTGGATGATGCTCTCTATAACAAGAGTCGGTCGACGAGGCCTGTCCTGGATCGAATCATCATTCTGGATCCCCTTGGCGGCATTCCTTCGCTAGATCGAGCGGATGGTGCCCACGTCTTCATTAACCTGGAAGCCGAGTACCACGACATTAAGACCGATTTGCAGCCTTCTTCGTCACCACAGTCGGAACAAGTCTCACCAATTCTCTCGTCGCTTGCGAAAAGCAACCCATTCCCTAGATTTGTCGAGACGGAGATCGCACCTCTGCCGGGTTCCGAGATGAAGCAAACATCGAATAGCGCTCTCCCGTCACGCCACGTCCAGAACCTGAATGTGGTCCAGCAAGCGCTCAGGCTTCTTCCGCCTTCATCTTCCGCCTTGATCATCACACCGGGCGAGGCTGCCATCTCATCCCAGGTCGCCCTCCGAGGCACTCCCTCCACCGGCGTACGAACCCGACGATCGAAGAACCCTCTCATCCACAACCTATTAACCGACAAGCCGATGATCTCATCGTCACTACCCGCACCTCTTGTCAACCGTCCACGCGCATCCGCAGCACCCAACCCAGCGACATTCCTCAAGAAAGGCATACCCGTCACCATGATCCCTGATCCGCGCGTAACCGGACCGTGGCGCACACCTTCCACTTCGAACCCTAGCATCGAGCTTGAGAACGACCCCCGCATCAACTTTCCGCGCCTTATCGACTTGATAGAAGACTCCTTCCGCCGGAAGCTAGACGCACGACATTACCTAGATCGCATTCGGGGCCGTGTCGCTGGTGTCATCATTGCAGGCGACTACGAGGGGGGAGCGATATGTACCTGGGAAACACCATTATCGCTCTCAGCCTCGACCCTACCGCGGGACTCGTCCCTCTGGGTCCCTTACCTCGACAAGTTCGCGGTACTGACATCGTCCCAGGGCTCCGGTGGCGTGGCTGACATCGTCTGGGGCGCTTTGACGCGTTCCGCGTTCCCGGCTGGAGTGGTGTGGAGGAGTCGAAAGAATAATCCCGTGAACAAGTGGTATTTCGAGCGTAGCGTGGGTATGTGGAATTTGCCAGATGGATATTGGACTATGTTCTGGACCACAGAAGGGGTGGTTGAGGAGTACGCTCAGGCGGCAAGAAGTAGTGACGACAAACATGGGATATCAGAGATGGTACCGGGGAACCACATGACTAGGTGGGACGCTTACGTTAGCGTGTGTGGAGGCGTGAAACCGAGTTGGAAGGATACGTCAAAGCCCGACTAAAAGAAATACAACAGAAATGGAAGAAATTCCTCATCGAACGTGAGCAACAGAGTCTTTAATCACTCTTCTCTGCATGATCGACGACCAAGAAGGTACCATTAAAGTTACCAGGCAGGCCAAGCTGCCAAGTGCATCAGAAGGATTGTTGTCGATATGACAAACAGCGCAGCTACTCTGTCCATATGCGAAACGGACAATACCCATAGAGACCAAGACGCGAATTTGACGGCAGTACGGTCGACCAGTTTTCGTCATTCCATCTTTGTACGCGTTGAAAAGCTTGATGTGGAGAGTTTTAGAGCGCCAATTTGAGCTGAGGAAATCTGCCTCCGTCTTGGAGGTCTTGTGTTGCTGCGAAGAGGTGCTTGGATGGGGGCTTTGTCGGCTTGCGTTTCATGGATCTTGGGCTAGGAGCGATTAGAGCTATTGATGGAAGAAGGTCGGAATGCTGCTTACTGGCGTAGTATATAGTTCCCTTCCTTCTCATCCCAACCTTTGCACAGACCACATGTCCACTTGGTCGTCCACGGCTCTAACGCCTGTACCGCCATCCTATCGTTCAAGTAAGCCCGCAGTCCTACTAGAAGCAACTCGACCACCCGCACGACCTACCACACCACGATGAAAGCAACCATCCTCATCCTCCTCGCAGGCCTCGCGGCCGCCCTCCCAAACACCCTTCCCAATCCACAGCCCCAGGGCTACACCGGTCCCTTTTCAACCACTGATTACGGCGTCAACCACCTCGACTGCCGCCGACGAGGCAACTTGTGCGTTCCCTGGCCGCATACGGACCCAGCGCTGCGACAGGGTTGTATGTGCAGCCTTGAGTAGTTGGGTTCGAGAATGAGACCGGAGGTGGATGGTGGATGGGAAAGGAAGGGCGAGGAAGGGGATCCAGTTCGATTGAACATTCGAGAGAGGAAGTTGGAAGGGGGTTTCGCACCCAAAAAGAGATCAGTCGAGCACGTATACCGGCCCACGGGATACAAGGAGAAATTGGTGATCAGATAGACTAACGGGGTATATGCATGTCCACCTAAGGAACAAATGAAAATGATTCGCTGCAGTATTGCAGCGAGTACACCATCGTAAACGTACACGAGACACACCATAAGCGTCTCAAAGAGCATCAAAACGCCTCAACTACTGTGACGTGTCGTGCCTAAAACCGACCACTCTCCCTCCTTCCCACTCCCATTCCTCCGTACCGACTCAACCTCTCGGCTGCCGCACTCCTCTCACCCCCAGCACCCCCCGTACTGCCCGGCATGCTCACCCTCTTCAACGGACTACCCTCCCTCCGCGCCGGCGTGCCTGCATATATCCTCTCTCCTTGTCCACCCAAGCTTTCCCTTCCCCGATCCTCCCGTATGAAGTTCGTCGAAGCGGATTTCCGAAGAGGAGAATTGGCATGCGAGTAGACACCCAGACTGCCTCCATCGCCGGTTCCCGTGCCGCGGAAAACGGCTGCGGGGGGCTGTGGGCGGAAGGGGTTTGGTGTGTTGGAGGGACGGATTGGCGAGGAGAAGTCAGCGCCTGTGGCGGTAGTTGCGGATGAATAGTTGGAGTTGGAGTAGACTGGCCGAAACGACGGTGTTTGTTGGCTCGAGCGAGCGACAGAGGCGCCATCGGGGTCGTACTGTGAAGCGTAGTTCGGGTTCGGGTTGGTGCGGAAGGTGCGGTTCAACATGACGGTTGGAGTGTATGTTGTGACCTCCGAGGCAAGATCATCGCTGCTGCCGCGAACGCCAACGCTCGAGTCTCTCGTCTTCTTCTTTGAGATAGTCTGGATGCTGACGTCGCGGTAGACTTTCTGGAACTGAGGATGCACGAACTTGTTATCGTACTCGTGGAGAACCGAGCGCTGGACGATGGAATTGTCCTTGATCTGCCGAGAGAAAGAGGACCGTAGATACCAAAGTTGCAACGAGAGGACAGCGCCAATGGCGACTGTAGAGACCACCTTGACGCTGGGCTGCGGGTCCATTGGCGCAACCGGAAGCGTGAGGGAGTAGAGCATGATGTGCAGTGGGCTGAACAGACAAAAGATGTCCAGACAAAGCGGATTCGGGTCCCAGATGGTAATCTCCCAGACATCTCTGCCTGCGTCTGGATGCGCCCGCGACTCGGCAGACGCCAAGCGGATCAGATTCTTCAACATCCGCAGCGGCGATGCTGCCATGGGCGACGAGTCAACCCGGACGCGCTGTGCTGACGGCGTGGACGGACTCGTCTCGATCGGCTGCTCGAACAGTCGGTAGTGTCTCTTCTTATAGAAGGTAAAGAAGCTGTTTAGGAAGGCCAGCAACGACAGCACCATCACAAGGATCCTGCAAAACCACGCGAACCACCCCGGGCCTTCATCATCCCCCACCAGCACGCCGTTGTTGCTGGCGCCCCTCGACGCATTTGCCTGCGCGATGACGAACACAAGGTTCAGGCCAAAGCCCAGCGGGACGGCATAGTCCTGTGCGAACTCCTCCCAGTCGTTGGTGTTCAGCTCCTCCGAGGCCCACATTAGCCAGTCCCAAGGATCGACGTAGGCCTTGATGCGCTCGGCGAGCGGTGCGCGGCGGACGAGGCGGGGCATGGGCGCAGAGGTGTGTTATCGCGGGTTGTGCAGAAAGGTAAGAAGGAGCGGAAGCTTAAGTGTTAACAGCGAGACATGGACGGTTCACGACATGCATGGTCCCGCCGTGACAGCCTGGGGAAGAGAGGAAGGCGAAAGGCGGCGATACAAACAATGACCGGAGAAACTGTTTCTCCGGGGAGCTTGGAGCATGCCGCATGACGACGGTAGTCCGGTGGTCTGGCTCAGCTCCGCCATCCTGCGAAGCCCTCCATCTTGATAGCTTCTACACACGGCAGTAGCTATGACTTCCACAGCGCAATACAAGGATCGCCAATTCCTCGCCGTAATAGGTGACGAGGTATTTGATGCCCGCTATCAGCATCGCGAAGCTCCGCTGACTGCTCCAGGATACCGTGACAGGCCTCCTCCTCGCGGGCGTCGGCGTAAGCTGTCTTAGGTCTTGCAGGCGGCTGTCTGAGCTAACTGATGATGTAGCACGTCACCCAGCCCCCAGACTCGCAGAAGAACTTTCTTGTCGTAGACGCCAAGACACAGAACTACGACATCGAGGCCGCGTTCGATCGCTTCACCCAAGAGCGCAAGGATATTGCTATTCTGCTCATAAATCAGCATGTACGATCCTCAGTGCTAGCCGAGCACGACTTCGGGTCGTTGGAATAGAGCGCGTGACTGATGATCGCAGATCGCCGAGCGGATAAGGCACCGCGTCGAGACGTACACGGCCGCATTCCCCTCCCTCCTCGAGATACCCTCGAAAGACCATCCATATGACCCCGAGAAGGACAGCGTGCTGAAGCGGGTGAGGAGGTTGTTCGGCGAGTAGGCTATCTATGACTACACGAAGATATCCACGAATGCATACACGAAGCAAGCTGTCACGGAACCCGTGTCCATTATCATCGTGACTGCATAACGCATACGTAGAAATCCCAACCGCAAACCCTGGAAGAATGACAGACGCTGGATATCGTGCTTTCCGGACTATGAGATGCATAACCGCCTTCACTCAATCAATAGAGTACATCCTCCACAGTCTGCCCCGCTAGAACCCGCCCATCAAAGCTCATTGCGCAACCGGTTCTGCACAATATTTACACCTGGCCCCGACATTGAAAACCTCCGTTTGCCGACTTGCACAGATCTAGTGATTCGTCTCAGATACCGCCCGGTCTTGTATATCACATCAGGCTCGTGGGGTAGCCGCCGTGGAGTGTTTACCGGTGGAAGGCGACCTTGGCCGTCAAGCAGGTGATTCTCTTGCCATCCTCGGTGTAGACGTCGGCATTCACCGTGTAGGTCCCCTGCCGATATGTCAGTCTCGGTCGAGTACTCTTGCGGCCGACTTATCAGATAACGTACCGGAGGGATCTCGTTGGGCAGATCGACGTCCTTGGTCAGCGACATCTCGCCCTTCTCGAGCGGGCACTTCAGGTCGGCCTTCTCAATCGTCTCGCACAGGTCGCGCTCCTGGTTGATGAGGGTGATGAGCCCGTATTTGACCTGGATGTGCATCTTTGCGCCCTCCTCGACCCTTTCCTTGAAATCGCCGGTGGCTTTGATCGTGAGAGTGTTTCCCCTATAGTGACGTTAGCCGGCATCTACGAGTCCTTGTTCCAAGCCCTCAAGCTTCGCAGGCAACGGCCGTCACCGCCAGCGCTAAGCGATGTTTCGTGGTTGTGGCAAACGTACGGTGTAGGAGGATTGGGATTCAAGTCCACCTTCTCGATCTCCAGTATATCGTCTTTCGGGTCCGCGCAAAAGTACAGCGGGTTATCGCCAGGCACCTTGTAGTCTTCCTGGATGGTGACCTGACCGGGCATCCATGACGGCTCAGCCGAGACCGAGACCACACTGATGGCAGCGAGAAGAAGCGCGGTGAGCTTCATGGCAGGCAGGCGGGCTGCGGGGGCTTGCGCAGCGAGGGATAGGGATGTGGGGTGTGGAGAGAAGAAGAGCTGTGGTGTGGAGAAGACGTCGGTGTTGCCGCAGCGATAGCGGTTCGCGAGGCTGGGGCGATGCCAAGCCGCTATTTGCGTCATCCGTCATGATTCGGGGTTAGGTGCGAACGCGGCGCTAAGCTTTGTTGGTGCTGGACATTCAGCCCATCTCACCTCACTTTATCTGATCCTTCACTGCAGTCTCTCATTCTAAAGTTCACTGTCCTACCGCGCCGCATATTTCGTAATAAAAACATCCAACATGGTGGAAAAACTATGCCAATACTCCCCCACCGCGCTCGTACTCGTCGCAAAGTTCCACGCCGCCATTTGCTTCATTTCCACCGCCGTCCACTCGACCAGCTCATCCGGTATGTTCCCCAAACTATGCAGCATGATGGAGAAGGCGTCTTTGGGGCGATTTGTCACGCTGGAAAAGTTCTTGAGCTCGTTGAAAGTAGGTGCTGTGATAAAGGCCGCGAAGGTATTTTCGAAGATCACTGTGATGTTGGCGAGGTCGAGGTAGTTCCAGGTGTGGTCCGGGAGTGCGCCCGGGTTGTGAACTGGGCGGTGGTTAGTGCGATGCGAGCCCACCCGAAATTGAAATGGGATATGTACCGACAATACGCTGGCCTAGTCCGACATCCACCCTTACCGCATCCGCCGCAGCTTTCAAGTAGTCATGCTTCTGCCAATGATATAGCCCGGGCGTCTGCCCCGCACACCTCGTCAGCATGCACCCCGATCCCCTCTGCCGCCTGCACCCAAACTCACCTCATCAAAGAAAATCCCATCAACACTCATCCTCGTATCATTCACCAAGGTCGGCCACAGCCCATACTGATGTATCTCCGCCAACACAGTATCAATCGCCCTCTCCGTATAGTTCGTCGCCACGTATCCCAGTTTGCGGATGTTAGGATAGCGGGCGAGCTTGGGGATTTCGTCAAGGTAGGCTTGTTCGGGGAGGGAGCTGAGGCAGGGCCCGGAGCAGGGGTTTAGGATGACGGTGTAGTTTAGGTTTGGGTTCTTAGCTGCTCTGAGGGAAGACGGCGGTTAGGAGGAATGGGTCTCTTTTGCGGGCGTTGAGGAAGAGGGGTGGTGGAGGACTTACTCCCAGTATAAAGGCTCCCATGCGCCAGACCAAGGGTAGATGTAAAGAGGGAGTAGAATCGACATGCTGCTGGTGCAAACCGCTCCTGAACCCTTCCAAGCCAAACCTTCAAAGGAGGACAAGCCACCAAGATAGAATCAAAAGTACGCCTCCAGAATCGCCCACGGCAATCCTTGTCTTTAAACCATCACGCGTAACGCTGGTTTCGACTCCAGGTAACATGCAAGTCACATCGCAGCGTACCCAAATTTAGGATCGAGTGCCGGATACCGACAGAGTAGCCGTACGTCCCTCGTACTTAAACAGTGAATCCTTTGGAAAACGTTCCAGAAGCCGTCAAAATTGCGTGGCAGGCTGCCTGAATCGGGACATGCTCACTATGGCGAGATTGAGCGACAGGGGTCCGGGTAAATGATGACGAAGGCGAGCCCAGAAGGGCCACGAGGCAGACGTGCATATTTAGGAACGCGATGCCATCTAATTGATCAGTTGAGAGAAAGAAGAGGTCGCGTGCGTTGGCGAGATGGGGAACTACTTTGCGAGCACATTGTTGTGTTTTTGTGCCTACAGTGGGTGACATGTTTCCTACAGCTGTAGAACGCTAGTGGTACATGCAAAAGATGACAGGGCCACTTCTAGCCAGTGGTGTACCCGCTTAAAGTACCGGTTCGCTGTACGAAAATTAGATGGGAAATGCCTTGGCCTTCTATCCGGGTACAACTTCTCTCAGCAGAAGCTTGATTGGAGTGAAATTGAAGTGTACGTCGTGACCGTGTGGACCTTATCCAGGCGAGAATAAAAAATATGAGGTAGATTCGCCCCAGAAGAGCCATATCCTTTGTGTCCGGAGAACTGGATACCCGGACACCCACCGCGTGAATGGTAAAGTCGCAAGCAGTGAAGGCGCTAGATGGGTGAAGCCGGACTAGAAATTACCTAAATTGGTAAGTCTCGTGTCCATCAATCACAGTGTTGCAGTAGGATTAGATTATAGAGGAGTGGTCAGCGGAACGTTAATATAGAGTTTATAGGGTAATATAAACGCTAACGTGTTCCACCACTCATCCGCCCACACCACTATAAGATACGCGCTATCTATAAGTATACTAAGTTCTTCTATATTCTTATTTGTAATAGTTACTATATATTAGTAACGCTTATTATCTACGTATAGACGTATTCTACTCTACCTTCTAGGCTACTCTTTTAGGCTCTATAGTAAGTAATTAACTTATAAGGGACTAGCTCTATACTACTAGGCCGCACGTTTAAAAGATATAGTACGCAGTATCAGTTTCTAATACTAGGCGTAGTATAGAATAATATATATACTAATACGAAGGTATATATAGGCCTCGCCTTAGTAAGGGCACGTGCAAGGTAGTAGATACTAATATAGGCGTAATATAACTATTCTTAGCCTACAGAGCCCTTCTATAGGTAATTATAGAGCGAGGAACGAGCGTAGCAATATATAATTAGTCTCGCTAAATAGAACATCCCTATCGCATCCCTATTAATTTCCTCTTTAGGTAATTTTTACTTATGTTGTAAGAAATTTGCATAAACTTTAGCAGGTAATATAAGCTAATTAGTAGCGCTGCATCCGCACTAGCCACTACACTAGGTACTAGCTATAGAAGCTACCTACGCTGCATTCGCACCAGCTACTGCACTAGGTACTAGCTATAGAAGCTACCTGCGCTGCATCCGCACTAGCTACAGAGACGCCTTTTAAAAGTCCTTGCCTACCTTAGTAAGTAGAGGTATGTAGTTAGAATTAAAACTATAATTTACTATCTTTAAATTTAGATTTTACTAGTAGAAAAGGGTGTTAAGCTATAGAGGCTACTAGCCTATACTAGAAGGGCTATCTACCTTTAAACTAAGCTATAGGCGCTATTCTATAGCTACTAAGCCTCTAAAGTATAAGATAAAAGCTATATATATAAATTCTATAAGGTACTTAATAAGAAGCGTATAGAGATATATAATGCCTATAATTATTACTAGTTTATACTAAAGATTTTATTATAAGGACGTAACGAGTAGGCCTTTAGTTCTTACAGTAAAGACTAATTAATTACTACGTGCAATATCTAGGTAAATATAAGACGTTGTGTATAGAATAGAAATAGCAGATAACAATTAAGTGAAATCTACTCTCACACAAAGCTTTTTCCGGATCTGATCTTGAGTTACGCAGGGGTGTAACGTGAATAATGAGTAAGCAGCTTGAGCTGTGGCTGAGCAAGCCTGAGCTCGCCATGAGCCAACGCGAGCCAGCGTGATTGTAACTGATTCGTGCCTGAGCTCGCCGTGAGCCAACATGAGCCAGCGTGATCATGCCTGATTTTCTCCCTGAGCAGCATGAAGAGGGTCTGAAATTGGGCCCCAATCAGCTCGTAGGGATGCGAGGTGTCAAAGGCTGACTGGTCCCATTTTCGGGACACAATCTTCCGCGGCTTAGCCCATTGACCCCTGCACCGGCAATACTTTCCTTTCATCCACAGTCCTCAAGACCATTCACATAATCAATTACAAATATTCAGCGACTAGTACTGGCAATGCTCTTTGTAATTTTCGCGTATGAACTTAACTTAGTAGACGCACTATTCATTCAAATGGATGTAACAGACTTCAAAGATTCTGATTATCTACCTTCATTCACATCTCGAGCCGCACAGTTGCAAAGACTCTGCATCAATACACTACCAGCTTATCGAGTAATTGTCCAAAGCCCCTTAACAATAGTAGCAGTAGGCTCACTAACTTTACGGTACGGTTGGTCTAGTTTACTCTGCTCAGAGGAATACTGCCACTGGACACGCAAGGCAGATTCTGAATGCCTGGATGAGGTTCAATAGGGGACATAGAACAAAACATCACCGTAAGGGGGTATAGGATTCGCCACCACCGCTAGGGAGAGTCTCATAAATTGACGAATAGCTTGAGGGAGCACCTCCAAGTGAGCCGGAAGTACGCATTACCGGCGATCCGCCGTCGTCTCAAGCCTGGCCTAAGGAGTTACAAGCCCTTAGTGACGCATCTAGGAACGAGCTGGCGATATCCGATTGGAGAACAAAGCAGCTATGGAGAGACTGTTTGACCGTACTGATGGGGGCTGTGAGAACCAGGAGTTAGCGAATCGTCTGTGCAGCGAGTCAAATCATGCTCACCGGGAGGAGAATCTGCGAGACATCATTCTGTCAAGCGCCTCCTGCTGCCTGCATTGTGATGTGGACGGCGCATGATGCATAACGAGCATGATATAGACAGCTGGTGCCACTAAGCCGTTGGGGTGTGACCTGATACTGGAACGACAGCTTCATCTGCGCAAGTTGAATGGACGCAAGAGTCCTGGTATCCCTGTGATGGCCCATCATCTGGCGTCACAGCAAGTTGCTTATCTGTGCCAGCATGTTCAGGCGCTCCTTTAGCCCAAAGGCTTAGTGATAAGTCATAGGGGTGATGCAGCATCCGCATGGCACTGCCTGGTGGCTATGACTGGGTAGCTTGACAGCTCGACACTCATGCTAGCTTGTTGTGTTGGAGGATACATCGGCAGGCACCTCTTCTCCTTCCGCATCGCTTCCAATAGGTTGGATGTCAGCGATGACATAACGGCTGAAGCACTTGCCGACGACTTTGCAGGGAGCACAGGCAATATTCCGACAGTGCTGTCGCCGATGGAGCAATCTGAGTTGCTTAGGCTGAAAGGCGAGTGAAAATACTTGGCTCTCAATCGTAGCGCATGGACAAGACCAAGAATACTAGGTAAAGGCAGCGTGAGGGTTGTTAACCATATCTACATGGGTTGAACTTTCGTGCGTATGTTTCGAAATTGGCTGAGAATATCAGTTCGAATCCTGTCCTGCTCTCGGCGTGTTCTGTTCTGCCTCTGATGTCTCCTGTTCTACCTTTGACGACTTCTGTTCTGCTTCCAGCTTCTCCAGAAGTATTGATATAGTCCAATCAAAGACGTTGTCATACTGGAAGTGTTGGCGGCAGAACAAATCGCGGAACAGGCGTCGTAAACGCCCATAATCAAGGTCCTTGTCCGAGTGGATAAGCTCAAAGTACTCCTGGAACTCAACAGGAACATAATCGAAGAGACTGCGCTGCTCTGCTTGCCGCATCTTTGCTTGTCGCATCTTTGCGTGCTGCTTCTCTGCTTGCTGCTTCTTCTTGAGGATCATTTTCTCTTTCTCCTTAGATTTGCACTTCAAGCCCTGCCAAGGAAGCGAGCCCTTAAGGAAGTATAAGAGAACATATCCAAGAGATTCCATGTCATCGCGAGGGGATTGCTCTGCGACGGCGCATTAGAAAGGTTGTCTATATAATGCGCCGCACTCACCTTTTCCCAAATGTGCGTTGATGCTGGCATATCGCAGCGTGCCGACCACCGAGTAGCTGTGCCTATCCGAATCTTCAATCTCTTTAGCCAGACCAATGTCTGTCATATAGACAGTATTGCCTTGCGTGCCGACACCCATGAGCAAATTGTCCGGCTTGACATCTCTGTGGATGTATCCCTTCGAGTGAATGTACTGGAATCGAGGGATGAGCTGGTCTGCAAGTAGCAGTACAGTCTTAAGTGATTATCTCTCTTAAAGTGAAATTTCACGGGTGCTCAAAAGCAAAAGCAGTTCAGGCGGCTGGGACAGTCTTTACAGTAATGATGTGTTCAAGGAGAGAGCCTCGCCGGGGAGAGAGTCGTGCCATGGAGAGCCTCGCCGTGGAGAGAGTCTTGCCGTGGAGAGCCTCGCCAAGGAGAGAGCCTTGCCGGGGAGAGAGGTTCGCCGGGGAGAGAGGTTCGCCGGGGAGAGAGATTCGCCAGGGAGAGAGACTCGCCGTGGAGAGAGTCGCCAGGGAGAATGGGTCGCCGGGGAGAGAGCCTCTCTGAGGTGGTCCCAGTTTCGGGCCCTTTAAATGCCCACACCGCCAACTGTTCGTGTCAAGCCTGGCTTCGCCACGATAACGTGGACAAGAGACAGTTATTCGGTGGTCCGAAACTGGGCCCTGCTGTTGAAACATCACGGTGGCTGATGTTGAATATTTGCCACATCATCACACTATCACAAAACCATAGAGCATCACGCTGACGCAGATGTGCCACCAGCAAGCAGATTTCATACCACCAAAAGAAACTACCTCTAACCGGAGGGACAACTTTCCGCGATGCATGCTCTACACACTCTTCTCTAAAAGGGTTTACCTTACCATTATAATTCACTACAACACCCCTACAGAAGAATAATTAATAAACATATCGACTTCTTCTAGTGCTCGTGTCTCCCAGTTACCGCATCCAAGACGATTACCATCGAATCCGCGGCGGACTGTCCAATCCTGGACAAACGACGAACTCGAACTCCTAGCAAACCTCCGTTCCCAACGCTGGAGCTTCAAAGAGATTCGGAATACTTACCTTCCTCTTCGCACCTTAAAGTCACTCTACCACGGACACACTCGCATATCCTTGTTCCAGTCACCGCTACTCCACCCTTACCTCCACGCGAAGACCGCCCGGAGAAAGGGATCCAAGCCTTCAAATCCTCGACCACAAGACACAAAAAAGAGAATAAGTCCACCAAATTCAACGGTATTCAACGGCAGTACAACCTTCGACCTCGCATACAGACGGCCTTCCGAGAAGGGAACCCAAAGGTCCTAGTTGATCGTAGACGCTTCCCATACTTCTTCGAGGCATTCAAAGATCACCTGAAACTGGATACAACTTCAGACGACGACTACATACCTCCCTCGTACTCTCCAACACCGGGACCGTCTGAGTACAGTCTGAGTGTTCCGTCAGACCGACCCAGCCCAGCCTCAAGCACAGAGCTCTTTGGCCTGGAAGTGCGCTCTCCTAGCATATCAGGACAGACGTCCGACACCTTGTGTCAGCACAGTAAGAGCTCAGATTCGGAGTTCTTCAGCTCGGAAGAGCACCTACCCTCAATATGACGGATATTAGGAAGTTTGAGCAGTTTGGCCTAAACACATTCTACAATGCGATCCCAACGCTTGACAACGCCAACGACTGGTTCAAATGGAACCAAAAGGTCAACGAGTTCATTCGAATCTCTGCCATTACGGAAGATGGAGCGGACCCGCCAATCGAAGAAGAGGAAGCGCAGCAATGGTCCCATCGTCAGAAGTTCTACTCCACGATAATCACGGCAAAGCTCACTCACAATGCGGCGCAACGGATCAATGCCTCTGAGATCCACCGCGTCCAACAGCTCCTTAGAAGGGTCAAGGACAGCTTCAAGCCAGAAGGCTCCGGAACCTATGTCAATCTCCAGAGACGGTACATATCGCTCACGCGAGACCAATGCGGGAGTGCCCAAGCCCTCGGAGCTGAAATTAGGAGGATCCATGCTGAAAAACTTCTTCTCGACCCAGACTGTGTCTCCTCCGAGATTAAACGAACTTTCTTCTTCCTACACGCGCTAGGTCCCGAGTACGAGAGCTTCCGAGACTACATATTCAGACAGATAGACCTTGTCAATAAAAGGGACACGGACGGCAACATCACAAAATCGGCGCCGACCTTTGATTACATTGAGAACAAGACAATTAAGGAAGAGCACAGAAAGGGGCAGCTGCGAAAGCAGCCAGTGGTGGAGGCTACCCCGACTCTCGCCCTGGTCAGGGGACCTGGTGACAAGAAAATCTTACCATCGTCAGACGGAACCAGATATCGGATCGAGATCGAGAACGTCCCCTACTGCTCATTCTGCCGAAAACCTTACCATCTAGCATCAGCGTGCTTCAGCAAGAACCCAAGGCTAAGAGATCAGAGGAAGAATAGCGAGGAGCAGCAAACAAAGCCAGCATCTTCAGACTCCGGTACTCGAAAGTCAAAGAAGCGATCGGCCAGTGATGACAAAGATGACAACATAAGCCGTCCAAAGGATCCAAAGAAGCCCACCTTCATGGCAACAATGGTCGCGGGACAAAATATCAATACGGCCTTTAGAAAGGGCGTCGAAGGCAGTCCTGCCATGTTCAGCCACACCTTTACCATAGTGGCCACCAAGACTCTGCCGATACGCGATGCCTGGATCGTCGACAGTGGTTGTACTCAACATATCTACAACAGCGCTTCGAGGTTTGTCCAGATGGAGAAATACCACGGACCACCATTGAGAAGCGTCGATGCCTCAACAACCCCTTCGGGGGTCGGTACAATCAACATCATGTGCAACGTACGAGGCAGAAGAAAATGGCTGGTCCTCAGCGACGTTCTCTTCGTCCCACCTGCGAACGCAAACCTAATATCCGTTCTACAGCTGCTCAAAAGAGGGGCAAGGGTTGAGTTCTCAAGCCAAGCGGCTACTATCCGCAACAAATCAAACGGAAAGAACCTCTACACCGCAAGCCAGTATCAAGGAGTCTACGCACTTGACCTCTGGACCAGCCTTTCCTTCCCGGCCTACCATATCAGCCCACAAATGACTCTCTAGCACAACCGGCTGGCTCACATAAGCGACGCGAACCTACGACGACTCAAGAAGCAAGCCTACGGCATTCGAGAATCGGCGCCGCGGCATCCATGCAACCCATGTCTTCAGGGCCGAATGACTGAGAAGCCCCATCGTCACTCAAACCGAAGTCACAAGGGCGAATATCCAATAGAGCTTCTTCACATTGATGTTACCGGGCCATTTGACGAAAGGGCTAGACGGCAGTCGATACTGGCTCACCATCGTCGACGACTTTGCCGGTTGGATAGAGATCATTCCAATACCGCGAAGACAGGGGTTCGTCATCGAGTCGCTGCGCTTTTTCCTTGATCACAACGAACGCCCTGAAAGGAAGTACAGACGGATACGCCTCGATCGGATCCCCGAGCAAGTGGGAGAAGAAATGAAGTTTATGCTCTTCTCTCGAGGAATCCAAGCCGAAGTCACAGGCGTTAACCAACACCAGCAGGGTGGGGTTGCCGAACGAGCCCACAGGACAATCTATGACCGAGTAGGACCCACCCTAGCACATGCAAAATTACCATTCAAATTCTGGCCAGAGATCTTTCGGACCGCAGCCTTCCTCTCCAACCGATCACCGCCATCCCGCACACATCCCGCACACATCCCGCACACATCCGCATACTGTTAAAACTCATCAATTCTCCCTTTCGCATTTTTGAAGAATTGCCTAATCGCCGAGAAAGAAAACCATGGAGAACCTCAACCGAACTGAGTTAGCAGAACGTTTCAAAAAGCGCCTGACTGTCCTTGATGAAAACTTGGAAAAACTGAAGAAGCTCCTTGAGCCTCCTGAGGCACCGCCAACTGGCATACTGCGTCTTCCAATCGAGATCCGCTTAGAGGTCTACTATTACTGCATTCCTCGAAAGCAGGTTATTGGTGCATCATATCCACGCTACGGCAGACTTCGAAGATGTCCAGGAAGAGATGGACCTTGAGTCTGACCATGATTTGGAGCACGGCGTTGTGTACGACTCGGATTTGGAAGACGGCGTAGTGCACGAATCGGATTTGGGAACCAACTTTGTGTAAGACCTATTCTGGAGTTTGAGGACTGTAGCTTACATCTAGGTAGCGACTATTGGAATCTAAACAAGAACAAGAACAGCATTTTTCTTCTGTCGGAGCAGATCAACGAGGAAGCTTTGGATGTTCTCTACGGGGAAAATTTCTTCAAGCTACATCTTAACGGGACTAGCCATCAGTGGATGATACTGCTCCGAGTGCTATGAAACATGCACGATCGTACCAAGAAATTGATGAGAGAAGATCTTCCCGCAGCATCTACACAAGGTTTCACCGCATGTTTTAGCCATTGATTCTGGCTTGTGAGGAAATCGTCTCCCTTTTCAAGCTTGTCCAGAAAAGGAAAGTGAAAAGGGGGGTTGGCTTGGCATTCGATAACCCTGCATGAGTGGATTAACTCTTTCGTAAGACTACTCGGCTTCACTAAAAATGTCAAGTTACGAAAATTGTCGACATTACCCAGAGATGAAAATGAACATAAGGAGTAAACAAGTCAAACAAGTCAAATGTGTAGCAGCATCCAGCTCCCTTTTCTGCTCCTGTGTTCCACCTCACCTTTCAACTCAGTTTATCTGCGATAAACCTGTGTCATTCCTACTCTCATCTTGGTGTCCGGCACGTCTCATGTCCCTTTGTCTTGTCTGAAGCAGCAATGCTGTCCATCATGTCGTTGGGCGGTCATGTAGCCTTTGCGCCGGCATCCAGAAGCCTTTTCTGGATGTACTTCGGTTGTGATACAGCGTAGTCCCACGGGGTCATCCCGTCGTTGTCCTTGATGGTTAGACAAGCTTTCCCGGAGTCATGCCGTAATAGCATTGCCAGCTTCGACTCGTGGAACTTTTCGATGGCTATATGTACCTCCGTCTGACCCTTGAAGTTTTGCGTATCCGCTCTGGCGCCTGCTTTGAGCAAAGCTTCCACGAGCTTGGGCTCGTCGCCCGTTCGCGAGAACACCGTGGATCCCGTACCATCAAGCTCGTTGATATCGCATCCCGCTTCAACCAGAAGAGCTATGCTCTCCGGATTTCGATTGCCATCGTGAACGGTGATCCCTTCCTGAGGTGCCGAAGTGCCTTGTTGCCTTAAGTAATTCAGGATTTTCTCGACTGATGACGGAAGAATCGCCGCTCTCATCAAGGTTTTGAAATCCACCTTTGGCTTGGACACCGGGTGAGGACCACTGAACATCCATTGAAGAATCGCGTCGTAAGAGTGTTTGTAAGAGGAAGGGCGGTCGGTCACCATCGTTAAAATCAAGTCCAGATCTTTGGCATTGAACTTTGATAAGTCTGGAGCCAAAGCAACGGCCTTCCTCACTAGCTCTGCGGAGCACAAAGCAGCCTCTGAGCCCAAAAGGGCCTTCACGAACGTGACTTTCTCCGAGTTTGCGACTTTGGCGAGGTGTTGCATGATCATGTTGAACTTTGCTAGACTCTGTTGTGAGTTCTGCTTGGTCATAAGTGACTCCAATTCTATTACGACCCGTTCGTGAGGCTCGAGGGCTTTTTCGGATTCTGGAAGTAACGGCAAGATGTCCAAGATCTTTGCAACTTCAACTCTGCTCTGGAACAGCAAGTTAGTTTCGTGGTCCTGAAGGAATTTGAATTGTACTTACTTCTGCCCCATCGGTTGAATCCTTTGGGAGCTCCATGTATGCCGAGAATTGCTTGACTTCATTGCTGTCCTCCTCGCAGAAAGCACATTGGGTATTGCCTGTTGTGCCCTGCATTTCCAGCTTGATACATTCCGAGCAAAAAATGTGATGACACGAAAGACTGTTCGAGATCTCGAGGTTAGCAAATCAGCGGATAGCCAATCGACGCTAGGACCCGAACAAAAGAGAGCTAGACATACAGGGTATCGCAGAAAGCACGCTCGCAGACGATGCATATCACCGGCGAAGAGTCCTTCCTCATTCGTACTCCCAATTGAATGTTCTTGGTTGAATCAATGTTGGAGATTGATTCAATGTGGATTGTGCTGGAATCAAGCTCCTCCTGATCATCCGGTAAGGCGGCGTTGAAGAAGGGGAGACCAGCAAGTCGGTATTCTCGGAATGATAGCGAGCAGACGGGAGAAACGCCAGTCAGATCCTCGAAAGCAATTGAGTTCATGATCTGGACATTGATAAAGCATGAATCCTTCCAGTTCCAGAGATCCGGGTTCGTCGTCTTTTGAATCGGTTGTGACAGTTTGGCTCCAGCACCAAGAACCATCTCCCATCCATCGGGCTGAACTGGAGTCGAGCTACCCGCACGGAGCACAACTTGATCCCATCCCCTGCCTGGTGGTTGTTTCTCCCTCTGAAACGAGAGGACTGCATCAGAAATGTTACCCGTGAGCTCCACCAATGGCAAATATTGGTCAGGATGGCCGCGATGCACCACCCCATTGATCAGAATGACGCCGTACTGCTTTCTTCCGCCGAGTATTTTATCCATGACCCGGACAATGTCTCGTTTGAATGCGGATATGTGCATGAATGGGGAGTATCTCTCGATGCTAGGTTCTCTTTCGATCCCAAATGTTCTCCAGTCAATCAATATCTTCAGATCTTCCACAGTTTGAAGCACCAAGGATTCCGACCTTGACTGCTGGTCGCTGTACAATGAGCCGTAGACCTCATCAACAAAGGTCATTCTCCAACCGTAGCTCACAGGACTTTGAGCAAGGCTGGGGAAGGTGTTGTGACAGTTCTTGACATCTTTCCATGCCTCGCGCAATCTTTGTGACCTGTTGTGCTCGTCTCGAGGGCTGCCGGGTTGCTCAGTCATCCAAATCACTGGCCGAGAAAGCTGGAGTTCCTTTGGCGTCTTCCAGATATCCAGTTTTTCTCCAACTGGGTTGAGTGATGCGTGGCCCGATGGCATCTCTACCTTCGAATGGAAATCAACACAGGTAAGCAGCCGGGTAGCAATCTGGAACTGCAGGCCGCCGAAATATTCTCGTCCAGTGACTTGATTCTCAACGCTGTAGCCCAGACCCAGTGGCATCGCAATGAATTGCCGCACGGTTCCAGTACCGTCTCTGAATCCATCGAGTCGAGAGTTCTGGGATACAACCAAGTAGTCCTGTTCGGAGTCCTGTTTTCCGTTTTCAGGAGTCTCAGGTTTTCCCGTGAGGCAATTTATTGATCCGGCGTTTACTCTCACCGCGAACAGCTCTTCCTTGCCGTCAGTCTTCGAGTCATGCGAGTATTTGGAGGCTCGAAAGCACAAGGAGAGAGCTTCTCTCTGGTACATGGGTAGAATCATCCCTCCCTTGGCTTCGATACGCGGAGGCAACGGTTTCGATGATCGAGTGACGTCGTAGAGGGGAAGACTCCCAAAGTGCGCTGGAAGTGAGTAGCTCTGACCGTCATCTGGGATTCGAAGAGTTCGCATGAATTCGAGACGTAGAGACCCCCTTCGGCCGAGGCACGCAGTATTGATCATAAGCAAATTTGATTCTCCGACAACTTTTAGGCAATGGGATCCTTGGGACGGACTGGCGGGGCACTCGTCACGCACTAGGCGGTTATAGTAATCGACCAGTCTCTCATTTTCGTTGATGCGGAGACCCAACCTGATATCGTAACACGAAGGACCATCTGTGACATTCAAAGGCATCACCTTGTCGCTCGTAACGGGCATGATTAACCTTTGCGTCCTCAAATGGCGGAAGCCGACCAAGTTGATATATCCTGAGGTGGTTAGCAATGATGGAAACATCATAACAAGTTGAGAGCTTTACCTTTAGTCTTGAGGTCTTCCACAAGACCAATAATGGACTTTGGGTCTGTGAAGCTAATTTCCTCCACAAATGTCGATGTGTCTCCAGGCTTCTTGAGTCCCGTAATGATGACATGGCGCTCTCCGGGCAGATTCCGTCGTATTCTGGAAGCAACAGAAGAAGCTGCTAGGATAGCATCTTCCCCAAGGTCCATCGGAAGAGTTTCTCCAATTCTGGAAGTTCCCAGCTCTTGGTCTCGAACAAGCATTGGGCTCTTGTCGACAGCTCTAGACTTTGGGTGTTTCTTCGCCGCTAGAAAAGCTTTCAGCTTCTCACCCTCGTCCTCCTTTTGTTCCTTGTTCGAGTCTCCTGGAGCAAATGAGGAAGCCCATTCGCTAAAGGAGCCAAATTTGTTGAGCACCTCTTTCGTTTGGACTTTCCCAGAAGCTTTGGGGCCAATCGCAGCTCGGGCCCCAAGAGGGGATGCAACTCGATGAAGGCCAGAGGCACTATCTCCCGAGGTTATTGTGGAGCTATTCCGAACGAGGGATCCAGAGGCGAGCATTTGGTCAGCTGAAGGAACATCCTGCTGTGCAGCCGTGCCCTGAATGTTTGAGCTGCCTTGCTGGCCTATGTCGCTCTGTAGAGATGTGCCAGTGGTATCGCTTGAGATTGGAAGATTCTGACTGAAACCTGTATTCATTAGAGGAGCGTTCAATCAGCGAACGAGACACTTGCCTCTCGAGCCTAGATGTATTTCGCGCATGAGACGAGTGATGGCCTTGGTCCTCCCTTCTCCATACAGGAGGGGCAGGCAAACGTCAAAGATACCGAACAGAGAGTACGCCCAATCTTCTTCTCGAGTGGTTTGTCGACCTTTTGACCATCTGAGTCGTGCCTCGATATCGAATCCCGATAACGGTGCTCCTTGAAAGGCGCTAACAGGAATTCCAGTGGCCTCGTGGATCTGGGGGCCTAGGGAATGTTTGTCTCCCAGCCGCTTACCTTCCTGCGAGTAAAACTCGACGGAAGAGGGAGCTATCAGCTCCTGCAACGTCCAGCCTCGGGTGAACCACCGACTGTTTCGGAAGGAGGTTTCCAGTGAGCGCTGTGAGGAATGAGAACTCAGGTCATAGTCCCTGACCGAGACGTCTGCCAGATACACGTAGCAACGATTGGCACCACGATAATAAGAAAACATGGAGTTGATCGATTCCTGGAGCTCCGAACTGCTTGATTTGTCGATGCAGCAAGTGTCGACCCAGAAGTATTTCAGGCCATGGCTAGCGGCTGTCTCTCTGCAAAAGGCGACTTTGTTGTACCCAGCCTTCTCTCTCGCACTTCCATCATTGACGTTCTTGAACAGTACCTCCCCGCCGTCAGGCCTCCATGTGTGAGAGAGGACCGCATACGGAGGAATGTTTTGATGGAACTCAGTCAGGCAGAGCTTGCCATCTTTATCCACGGATAAGAGACGCATTGCAACGGAGGTATCTAAAGTTTGTAGTTGAAAAAAAGAGAGATTGAATGGCGGTGCTCCGTAGGATGATGTTAGAACAGAAGTAATAAAGTCGATTGAAGCAGCAGACCACAGCAATGAAAGAAGGATCGAACCAATTTCACAATTGAGGAGCTGAGGACTGAGGTTGGTTCAGCTTTGAGCACGCCTCACCGTCGAGGTCCAGCCCCCCGACATTCAGCGATATGCGGGTGTGAACAAACGCGGCCATGCGTGTGCAGCAGGCAGCCACTGTGCTTTTGGCGCAAGCGACATTGCTGGCCATTTTCTTGACGCTCGGGATCGATGTTGTCGCATGCCAAGAGGCCTGGAGCCTGAGGCCGCAAAGCGCTTGCCGATTATTTCCGTGCTCAAATTTAGTCAGATAGACTTAGACAATACATCCCACTTCTGCTGCCTGAGGCAATCCAATTTTGCACCCCCCGTGCGACAGTTATGAGCCCGGAGACGCCTCCACTGCTAGACAGCATCATCGACAACAAGAATTCAGTATAATAATACTCTTCCCTCGAAATTCGACGTTCGTCATGGAGTTGATGCGACTCTTACCCGATTGCTCCGCAAAAGAGGGGTTGCAGAAAAAGCAACTCCGCAACTCCATCACCACATCTCTACGATGGAGACTAAGAGAAGAGTGGATTCAATGCTCTGCAAGAAAAACAGAAGACTGAGAATCCACGGGAGAAAATATCATTTGCAACCAACTCTCAAGATCAACCAAGATGTTAATCAAAGACCATAACCTTCCAATGCTCAACTCTCGCAATGACTGGACGGACTGGATCAACTCTATCGAGGACCTCGCTGAGCGAAACGATGTTTGGCCTTATTATGACCCTAATGGCATTGCAAATTTAGTGTTCACTGTCACGAAACCACCGGATTCAGCAGACAGAGAGGTCATCCAGAAGTACCACAGCCTTCAAGCTATTTACGATAGTGAAAAGAAGAAGGACGATAAGGTTTCTGAACGTATCGACATTACTGTCTGCTCCAAATTCAAACAACACTACCTCGGCAAACATACTGTCAGAGATAAACTCATTGCACTAGCTAAGAGCATTCAGCCAACCGCAAAAGACCAGAGACAGAGTGTCAGAGTCGAGTTTGAGAAACTCAAGAAGGGTCCAGGTAATACCAGTTTTGATAAATGGCTTAGTAGATGGCCTGCCCTTGTAAACGGCTCGAAGCGATACAATATCGAGAACCTCAGCGAGTCGCAGATATGCGACGCCTTCGTCGAAGCCTCTCGCGACATCAATCCTCCGTTCTACAATTACATGAAGTCTAAAGAGGCGCAAGTTGAGAGTGACACGTCACTCATACAAAATACTGCCAGAACTATACAGTTGATGGCTGAAGCTGTCATTACTGCTCTCAATGAGATCAATCCAACTCATGTTAGCACTGGTGCTGTAACCACAGACAGCCCGGACGCATCTGATTTTGAGGAGACAGATGACGACGCTGATATGCCAATCTTGGACAAAGCACGAATCAGGATCAATAGAGCCCTGCGGTCTTTCCGTAGTCTGAATCCAGCTCTCTCTGACACTCTCTCGTTGAATATTGATTGAGGTAAAAGGTTTGCCGATTAGCAACGATCCAGCCGACTGTGGATTTGGGCGCGATATCTCTTTAACTAGACATAGCTAAGCTAGAGTAAAGTTACTAAGAACATATTGCTCGCAAAATTTAGCAGCGCTCTCAACAATCGAGATTTAGCGTACATCAGCAGGCTCTCCTAGGAGGGCCCCGAAACTGGGCCCCTTCTACCGCCTTCTCCCACTTCCCCAACCCCCCAGCTCGCCATCTCGCCATGGGAAGGAGACCAAAATCGGGCACCTTGTGAAGGAGTTTTCAAATTTACAATAAAGACAACTTCGAAAGGTCTATGACTCTGGATAGTGGTCCCAGTCTCTTAAACATTTATATCAATCGCTCTAACTCACATTGGAAGATGGAAACAGAAAGTCGTTCAGCAACCATCGCTCCTTTCAAAAAGAGCGTTCTTGTCGACCTGGATTACGAGTCAGATGACACCAATCAAAGTTCAGAGTCTATTCTTTTTATTCACAGTTTAGGCGCATCCCGTATGGAATGGGGGTCCACTGTCAGATACATTGCGAAGAGGCGATGTTTCCATTACCTTCTTCCATCTCTACAAGCGCATCAAATATCCAATCTCGACTACTGTGTTAAGCTCTTAGCCGCCTGTATTCACTTTGAAGCAAAGGGAGGTGTAGCTCACGTAGTTGGATTGAGCATTGGGGCGCATATCGCAATCCTCTTGTCTAACCGACATCCTCGCCTGGTTAAAACCCTTAACCTTTCTGGCTATAATGGGTTCTCGCCCTTAACGCAAAGACTTCTACCTTTCGGCATTCGTTTAGTCAGCTCTTTTTCCCTTCAAGAATGTCGCGGCATTACGAAAATCCTGCTTTCATCAAGCAAGGTGGGACCACTGCCAATCCGAACGCTGATAAATGTCGGGCTACATCCTATCCACATTGCAGGAGTATATCTGGGTACACACGATGATCCAAAAGTGGCAAAGAAGATGGCAAGAAGGCTAAGTAATAATAAATCAAAAGTGAGCGTAAAAGGTGGCATTTAGATGAAGCATCGCTGGAATATCCAGTATGCTGATGTCTACGCCCAGGTTATTCTTGCCTGGATTGATGAAGAGGAGAAGGACGATATGAAATTTCAGTTTTATAACTTCACAGTCAGTTCGATGGCTATAGGATTAATAAAGCGATAAGACTTATCCTCACGGCGAATCTCACCCAATGCGAAAATCAGCAGCTCATCTTAAAACGAGTTACCAGGCTACATCGACGCCGACTCTGTTGGTTGTGGACCATCATTCGAGTCAGAACATCATAGCCAGCTTATACCCAAGACCGAACCATTTAAATGAAAGCTTTCCTTCTCGATCAACGACTTCAGCGGATCTATATTCCAGCAACGATGGCGATCCCATGAATATTGATGAGTCGAGGGATATTGACCTTATAGCTGAGCGTGATGCCATTTCCGGGCCGTACTATTTCAGTCATGACACGGCAAAAAGAGAAAACTCGGTCATGGAAACTTCAGCTCGATCCATCTCGAGCCCGGAGTGCGATTTCATTGACATTGATGATCTTCTAGGTGCTTCGTCTACTGCGCATGGATTATCATTGCCTTCAAGTAGAATTAAAGAAGAGGCGCTTGAGACTATAGATCTGACAGGTATAGGTGAGAGGCAAATCTGAATACCCCGCTCTATTAGTACTAATGAGAGGCAGATGACCAAGAAGAAAATAAATCCCAAAGAGGAGTCTACTGGAATGACTCCAGTTACGTTTCCCGGGAAGTCCATTATCTGAAGGGTTTGTTGCCTTTGCCAATCACGGTGAGTTTATGAAAGTCTAGTGGTTGTAGCCAGTTGATCTAATAGCTCATGTAGGCGACTTTATTGGAAAGGAATGGGATGGAGATAGGAATAGAATTGGTCTGAGCCGTGCTGAAGACTATTGTTCAGAGTCTACACCACCAAGTCATCATCAGGACCTTGTCCAACATGGCCTGTCGGTCATTGATCCTGCCCTGACTGATCCCGAGGGTAAGTCTTATTGCCATTAGCGAGCTGCTCATCTGACTATTGATAGACAAACCTCCGACCAACGCAGAGGTTATGCATTTTGCTACTGTGACCGACTTGGTTCTCGACGACATGGAGACTGTACCAGAGAGCGGCTCGCATCTAGAAGCTGAACCTTCATACAACATTGACAAGATCGTTGGCCACAAGATGATCAAAGGAGTACGGTCTTATAGGATCAAATGGGAGGGATATCCTAGCTCACAGAACACCTGGGAACCTGTTGATGTTCTTGAGGAGTGCGGGTGCATGGACCTGGTAGAAGAGTATCATAGGAAAGAAGAATGCCGAAAAGCCAAGAAGAGAAGGAGATCCGGAAGATGAGATGACTGGTTAGATTCCATGGCATCGAGCATGTATTAACATCCCTCCATGTCGCGAGAAGTGCGCTGTGTAGAGAGAACCAAAGTCCTTTCAACAAATTGTCACATAATATAACAGGGGTAATGCCTGGTAGCCACCGTTAAATTTCTGCACAGCCCATCCACGGAAATGACATTGGCCCGCGCGCTGAAGGTGATTGTAGCAGTGTTAGAGGACTTCACTTTGAGATTCAGCCAGATACAATCCTCCGGGCTCTTCCATCTGATGACCTGGCAGGATAACTAATCAATACGCTGATGCGACTGAGCAGTCTAATCTTCCATACATCGTCTTTCCCACCACTACTGTTCACCGTCGACTTTCAGGTCATCTATGTAAGAGCCAAGTCCAGTCAAGTCTAAATGGGAGACGGTCACCTGGAGTTTCGTGATCGATGTGGTCTTAAACAGGGGGTGAATGGGATTGTGCTCAAGATGCATGGGGTAAATATCGAAGCAATTGGCGAGCAACACCTTGTCAGCTTTCCGTCGGAACTAAAATGTCAGCAGAAGAATATGACGCGAACGTGGAGGATAAGAAGACTGCTAGGTGGAAAAGAGCAGGTGCTAAGGCTTCCTCGGCTTGAGATCGAGGCACCAACTGTCGAGTTTCTAGTTTCTGTAGAGCTATCATTGATGATCCAGGTGGAAGGATTCCGTTGGAAACACTGGCCGATTGTATTAGATTCTATCAGCTCTATCATACACTCTACATCGGCGTAGCGCCATGCGTACCTGCCGTTGTTTATGTGAATGACATGACGTTTGAGCAGTGAAAGTCCACAGGTCAGGGGTCTTTGTCATCCCTATGGAAGGCGTAGAAGACATGTTCCATCTCTCGGGTCACCCTGAGAGGCGCACTCAGTACGCACGGTAGCAGTAGGCTCCTCGCTACCCGTTATTGAATCAGTCAAAATGGACCGCGATGGCATCTTCGGCTGTTGGAAGATCTCACTCAGGGCTTTTCATTGGTCGATGATGTTCGCCTGCACTGCCGCATCAAACGTACCACGGCGGTGAAGACTTTGGCATCTGTCTTCATTTGGTTCTCCACTTCTGCTCTGGGTGCGAAGAGTTTGCGTGCCGCTGTCGAGGATAGTGCGACGGCGACCACTTCTTTTCCCGACTCGCCTCGAACCGCGGAGTACGGTATTATAGGATCAAGTGGGAAGGATATCCTAGCTCAGAGAATACCTGGGAGCCTGTCGATGTTTTCGAGAAGTGCCGGGACCTGGTAGAGGAGTATCACAGGAACGACGAATGTCGCCGAAAAGCCAAGAGGAGAAAGAGATTCAGGAGATGAAAGAATTATTCAGCTACATTCAATTGATCTATAAGCCAGCTAGGAGCCGATTGCAACTTTAGGATGTATCTCAGCCCAGTGTCCTTGTAAACCGCAAAATCCATCCCTTATTCGTTCAATCTGGTTACAGATCTTGAAATAATTTTCCTCCGATTTCTAGCCATTCTAATGTGCGGAAGGCTCCGACGATGGATTGCGCTATGATTCTTTGCGACTGATTGAGCATTCTCATCTTGATTTCGGTCAACGAGGAGGACCAAATAGGGGATGCGTAATCCAAGACGGGCATGACTGTGGCCTTGGCCAGCTGCCTGGCAGTTCTAGGGGTCAGCCCTTTGACTCTTTTCAATGCTAATGCGGCGTTTGTGCTTCGTTCCGCTGCTCTCGCGGTGTCAAGTATCGATTTGTACATATCTAGAGATATAATACATTGCAGAGGTGGGAGCGCGTCCACCTACATGAACCCTCTACCTCGCATCGCCTTCTGATCCTTTTCCGCACCTCGCGGGGCACATCCAGCTAGCAAGTCAATACCAGTGTGCACCTTAAGCCTAATTCCACGGCCGACCTGAGAACTCCGTCCTCGACAGCCATCCTCAGGATTCCGTGCTCTCAGTAGACCGACACGCGCGTCCGTCCTCTCGAGCCACATAGAGAGTGTCGTAACTGCGGTCCGCCCACCTAGTCCTCCGTCGCTTCCATTATATGCCGCGCCCCGCAGATTGTCAATCTGTTTCGCGCTACCTTGCAAGATCTCTCCAGCAATGCCGACCGTGTCTCGCAGGAGTTCGCCCACACTGTATTCCCTCTGTTCCCAAAACAGCCAAGCAACACAGTGTTGTCCCTCCTACTAACCAAGGTGTCTCGTCGTTCTCTGCGTGGATTCATGCGCACCGGATCGTATCGTTCGCGTTCGTTTTGGCGGCTTCGTTTTGACCCATTCGTTTCTGTACGTCGTTTCCCCAGTCCAGTGGTGTCCTCCTTTCGACAGAGCAGCCCGAGAGCACCCCAAGGGTGACCTATCTTACAACCCAGTGTCCACCGATTGTAGGATTGATTTCGCGGTTGCGTGTCGGATGGTTTTTAAAGTGTTCCCTTGTTGCTTGTGGGTGGTTGGGTAGCGAGCCCCCAAACACCCCGTAGCCTCAATCAGCAGACCGCGCTGGTTGGTAGTGACTCTTCTCAGCTCTGTAAGATACCCGGAGCGAAGGTATCTACAGGTTCCCAGCCGACACCACGGGGAGGTGAGAGTCGTCGTCGGCTGGGGGGGGAGATAGTTGTAACGGGTATTACGGGAAAAACCCAAAATCACGTGACGCCCCTGGGTCTTCGGCAACTCGCCGGGCGAACGGAGGCGGGTTGCCATCTCCTCGCCGTCGAGTAGAGTTCCTTGAAATTTCTCAAGGATTAGTTTTATTCTTAAATTGATGATACATTCTACCCTCACGTTCAACCATTACATATAACTATCATCCATTGGGCCATATATTCTAAGCGGTCTTCGTAGACTTTGCAGGGCCCCAAAACTGGACTCCCCCGAAACCTAGTAATTCGGCAGAGCACCGCCCCGGCGCAGATACCCGGTACATCTTGAGGCGCAGTAAAACACGCGAATTATAGGCAGATATGTACTTTACAGAACTTTAAGTAGTAGTAAGATTCCAGTCAGTCGAGGGAATGCTTGTACATTGCTATTTAAGCATATTTCGAAAGTCATTATACAGAGTCCCTGCCACATAGATTTTAAAGACAGTCAAAGTGGTATATGCGTAGACTCGCTGCTGAAATATAATCGCGTGAACGTCTATCTTCTCACTACAACTTGCATCTGTCAAAATGGCCACACAGCAACTGCCAAAGCACATAACTATCATAAGGTTAACGAAGGCAGGAACAAAATTATAGAGTACTGGAGCCAGACCTCTCTAAACAGGATCACTGTATACATTCGTTTAAATTTGCTGATGTTGGGATAAAAAGAGCAAGGAGTTGGGGGACCAGAATCAGGACCAGAATCAGGACAACGAACCAAAGGGGAGTCGAGCATGAGCAGCCTGAGGCACCCAGATTCTGGTCGTGAGTAGCCTGAGGCACCTTGATTTTGATCATGAGCAAGCCCGAGCAAGCCCGAGCAAGCGTGATTCGGGCTGAGCGTAAATGAGCCGACGTTGAGTCGGGTAGGATTTTGCTGATGTAATGGCCGAAAAACGAGTAACCTAATCGGGTGTATGCCAAGAGTAGAATCCACTTAGAAATAGCGAAATAGGTGCGAAGTAGAAATACTTAAGGGGGTAGTCTATGCTTCTAGTGCGCGGACTAACTGCTAGTTAGGGTAAAGTTTAGAGAATAGTTCTAGGCGTATTAATAATAGTATAAATAGGACTTAGTAGTATTAGAGGATCTAAGGAGGATACTATAATAGTACCTCCCCTCTATTCTTTTTTTAAATTAGGCGTTAGGTTGCTAGGCTACTAGGTACTAGTTTATTTAGGTATTAGGTATAGAATTACTTAACTGCTTTAGTCTCTTCTAGAAACTTAGCTAGCTCCTATAATAATTTATTATAGCTAGTCTATTAGGTTAGGTATTCCTAGGTTTATTTTCT
>MU005581.1:478068-501589 GCA_010405425.1 Lentithecium fluviatile CBS 122367
GTTAGGCCTCTTACTAGGTAAGAGTCTACTATAACGCTTTATTACTAGCCTTAATTACCTTACTACTAGCTTAGATAGACGCTAGTTTAGTAAGAATCTATTATATTAGGTCTGCGTTAGTAGCTATAATAGCTAGAGGTAGAGATATAACGTAATATTATAAGAACGTAATAAGTAGGCCTTTAGTTCTTATAGCGAAGACTAATTAATTACTACGTATAATATCTAGGTAAATATAAGACGTTATGTATAGAATAAAAATAGTAAAATAGGTACGAAGCAGAAATACTTAGGGGGGTAGTCTATGCTTCTAGTGCGCAGACTAACTACTAGTTAGAGTAAAGTTTAGAGAATAGTTCTAGGCGTATTAATAATAGTACGAATAGGACTTAGTAGTATTAGGGGATCTAGGGAGGATACTATAACACCCCTCCTTAATACGTAGCCTATAATAGGCGTTACGTAAATTAAGTTTACTAAAGACTTTAGCTTTAGAAAGCTAGTTAAGCATTTTACTAACTAGCGGGATTAGGTAACAGTTCTTAACTATTACCTTATTTAGGCCTTAATAGTTAACGCATAGTTGCATTATGCTATTAGCCTTTAGAATAAATAGAATTAGAGCTCTAATAGGGGATTTACTATACCTAATCTAGCTCTTCTCTAGTATAGAATTAAGGTATTCCTGTAGAATCTCTAGTTCGCGGTTAGAGAGATTATATATAGGCATATTAAGAGGCATTTTCCCTTTTATTAATTTAATAGCATAGTTATACTCTAAATTCTGTTAAATCCTTAATAACCTCTTAGAGTTAAAGATATAAAGTTAGTCCTATAAACACTCTAGGATAAAGGCTTTATTCTTATTTATTATATAAGACTCGCCTATAGGCGACTATATACCTAGCGGGGACCGCCTAGAACTTATATAGTTCCTCTATAGAGGGTCTTACGCTTAGCTTCTACTATAGCATAGTAATAAGTAGGTAACCTTAGCTACTATAAGCTAAGGTAGATTCTTTAACTTAGAGTAGCCCTTAATATATTTAGTTATATATTTAAGTATTTAGAATATCTAGTCCTTAAACTAGAGTAGTCCCCTCTTATACTAGTAAGTAGCGTCTTATTTAATATCTCTACTATAGAGTGTAGTTATATAGCTGCTAGACTATTACTAGAAAGCCTTTATCTTTACTACGTTCCTTAGTAGTAGTATTTTCTTAGGCTATAGCCTATAAATCTAAAAGTCCTAAGAGTGTAGCATATATACTTTTTCCTCTAGAGCTATATCTATAAGTAGTTTATTAAGATTAGTAATTTTAATTCTCTCTTTAGCTATATCTTAGGACTACTACTTAAAGGTACTAGTACTATACTAGATCTTTAGGTTAGCCTTAGCTAACTAAGTATATCCTAAGATAAGATTATAATCTTTAAACTAGGTAGCCTAGAAATTAGTAGGTCTAACTATACGTTAGATACTAACGCTATTCTTATATATAAGAGTTAGTAAGTATATAGAGCCTAGCTATAACTAAGTTACATTAAGGGTATAAGCTCTAGGCTTTATACGCTTAACTATTAAGAGGCTTAGTTATATAGTAATACTCTTTTAGATAAGGTTAAGTTCTATACCTAAATTAAATAGTGCGTAGAGAATAACTAGGACGCTATTAGAACTTAATAGTTATACTTTAATAGCTATTCTAAGACGTAGGCTACCTATATCTTATCCTAGTAGCTATATAGTAAGCTTACCTACTAGAACTTCTCTTTTCTTAAGGGGTTAGCCTTATTATCTTTCCTATATTATTTTTAATATAGTTTTTTTACCTTCTTAGGTTATTTCTAGGATAAGAACGCGACGCTCTTAGATCTAGAGGGTGTTATACTAGAAGGCTGTTCTCCTTAGGTCTATAACCCTTTAGAGAATAGCTTCTAATTATACCTTTTTCTACGCTAGCTCTAGTTACTAGTAGGTACAGCATGCTTACCCCCTATAGTCTAGCCTAAGCTAGGCTGTTAGTAGTTACTCTTTAAAACTAAGTTAGCTATTTATATAGCTATCTCTATATCTCTAATAGTACGTTTAAATATTAACTAATTAGTAACATTTTTAAGCTAGCTAGCTTATTAAACCTTTTATTAGATTAGCTCTAGGTAGTAAGACTAAATAAAAGATACTTTTACTATCTCCTCTTAGAGGCCTCTAAAGGGGTTTATATTAAGTAGTATAAGCTTATTTATAAAGTAATTATAGAAGACGTTAAAAAGATCTTCTATTTACTATTTAATATTCTAAAACCTAGCGTAGTAACTATACTTTATAAGCACTAGATCTTTAGCTAGGTTTTAAATACGTTACTAAGTTTATACCTAGGTTATAATATAGTTACTATTAACCTTATAATCTAGAATATTATAATAGGTGTTATATTTAATAAGAGTAATAATCTAATATATACGCTAAATTAAATCTTTAGTTATAAAATACACGTCTATAAATTAGTTAACGTTTTTAATTTATTATTTAATTTACTAGATAGAGGGAGGCTTTCTATTATTACTAAGCTTAGAGGCATTCCTTACTTAGAAGAGGCTTTAAATTACCTTACGTTAAGCCTTTATAGAGGAGCTAGTAGGCTCCTAAGAGTATACTAACGTTTTAAACTTAGCTATAAAAGTATTATAGATTACTTTAGCTTCTATAATTACTAATTTAGAAGCGTTTTTACTTTAAAGCTAGGCCTAATTACTAAATAGTTTAAGTTTTAGGCTTTAGACTAATTAGGGTGTAGCTAACCTAGATTCCTATTAGGTAGGTGCTAGGCCTTTTCTATATATAGGTATAGTATTTAAGCCTATAGTAGAGGCCGCGATAGATAGGTATTAGCTTATATATAGGTAGCTACTCTAACGTTATAAGTGTAAGGGCGCGTTAAGTCCTTACTAGTTTCTAGTAGAGCCTAATTCTTCTTTAGTAGATAATTTAGGTAGTATATCTCTAATAGTATATAATTATTAATTACTATTAGTATTATAAGAGGTTTCTAGGTACGTTATAAGAACTCTATAATCTTCTAGGTTACGTTCTAGTAACTTAATATTATATTCTTTATTAGGCTATAGCTTACGTATAAGGTCTAATATAGAGTTGCGCTGCAGCTGTTTAGGACCTACCTAGATAGTACCTAGCTCTAGGTTAGAGCCTATAGTAGCCTAGCGCTTCTTACGCGTTACTTATAAGCTTAATATCGCTTAGTATAATATTAGGTAAGGTTAATAAAGATAGTGTAAAAAACTTTTTATTAAGTCTTCTAACTACTAAATTTAAAAAGAAGTAGAGAAGAATTTAAATTATAAGGGCACTAGTAGTAGAAAGAGGACTAGATAGAAAGTACATAGTATATTAAGAGATTAGATAAATCCTTACAGAGTAAGGGGGTTTAAGGCTAAGACTATATAGGGCTAGTTACGTGCTAGGGCCGGGCCGACGGATACCTAGTAGTTTTAGCTAAAGAGGCATTATAAGTTTATAATACTTTATAAAAGAGTATAAATTTTAATAGAGTCTTAGTAGAGGTAACTAGCATGCTTATAAAGTACGTTATTCTAGAGAGATAAATAAGGCCGTAATAAAAATTTAGAAGATTTTTACCTACCTGTTGTTAAGATCTCGCGGCGCGATTTTAGTAAGTTTTGGGGTGGCTGAGTTGCTGATATGGCCAGCCTCTAATAGATTACGTTAGCGAGAAATGTTTCCGAGCGGGCAGGTGCGACGCGACACACGATTCCGAACCAGCAGCATTTGGACATTTGAACGCCGACATGGTGCCCGTCCCGATGACCTCGTCGCTGACATTTGAGCTGCTGGGCAAGTGCTCGGTAGCACCTCTCCTGTCCATCGACCGCACCGTGTCTGATTTAGCTAGGTCACCAAAGCCCGCGCCGCGACGCTGCATCTTCCCCATGGCCCTGTGCCCCTGCCTATCTTCATGCCCGTAGCCACGCAGGCCTCGCTCAAGGGCCTCACGCCAGACCAGCTCGAGGAGACGGGCTGTCGGTTGTGTCTGAACAACACCTACCATCTTGGTCTCAAGCCTGGCCAGGCGACGCTGGATGCGATCGGCGGAGCGCACAGATTCCAGTCGTGGCCGCATAATATCCTCACAGGTGCTTGCTCAGTCCCGCGTTGCCGGCGGTAGGATGGTGCTGACGGCTGCAGACAGTGGTGGGTCGGTGCCCCACATACCTTGGACGCCGAACGGCCTGTAGCTGACTCCGCGGCCAGCTTCCAGATGGTGTCGCTGCTCAAGCTCGCCAAAGTGACCGAGGAGGGCGTGCGGTTCCTGAGTCCGCACGACGGCTCGCCCATGCTGCTCACCCCCGAGCACTCCATCTCCCTCCAGAACTCCATCGGCTCCGATATCATAATGCAGCTCGACGACGTCATCGCGACTACCTCGCCCGACCTTGCCCGCATGAAGGATGCCATGGAGCGCTCCGTCCGCTGGCTCGACCGCTGCATGCAGGCACACAAGTACCCAGAAAAGCAAAATCTCTTCTGCATCATACAGGGAGGCCTTGACCTGGGCTTGCGGCGGGAGTGCACCAAGGCGATGGTGGAGCGCGACACCCCCGGCATAGCAATAGGAGGTCTGTCAGGCGGCGAGGCAAAGGACGAGTACTGTAAGGTGGTTGATACATGCACGGGGCTGTTGCCGGAGAAGAAGCCCCGCTACGTCATGGGCGTGGGATATCCGGAGGATCTGGTTGTCTCGGTCGCTCTGGGCGCCGACATGTTCGACTGCGTGTGGCCAACGAGGACGGCGGTAAGCCTTCGCGGATGGTAGTGAGGCAATGGTCAACTAATCGAGTGTAGCGCTTCGGAAACGCCATCACGGCTCGCGGTGTGCTCAATCTCCGCAACGCCGTATACTCGGAAGATTTCGGGCCGATCGAAGAAGGCTGCCGGTGTGTCTGCTGTCGGCCGTCCGAGGACGGTGGGCTGGGCATCACACGCGCGTACATATACCACGTCACAGCGAAGGAGACGGCAGGCGCACATCTCCTGACCATGCACAACGTGCACTACCAGCTCAATTTGATGAAGATGGTTCGCAAGGCCATCTTGGAGGACCGGTACCCGACATTCGTTAAGGAGTTTTTTAGCAAGCTCTATAACGAGAAGAGCAAGTATCCAGTTTGGGCCGTAAATGCATTAAAGGGTGTTGGTGTTAACCTTCTAGATAACTAATAAATAGATTATATAATCTTAATATAGTTACGTACTCTAGACTTAAAATTATATTATATAAGTTTATAAAATACAATGAAGTATATATATAATTCTAATAAGTACTCTAGCTATAGTTACTCTTTAATTAAAGTTACTATATATAAAGATATAAGATCTTTATAATCTTTTTAGATTATTTTCTAATTAGGCTTATTACTATTAGTAAGCTATGCTTACTAATAGATACTATACTTAATTTTCTCTAGAATGCGATATAGCTTATTATATAAGCTCTACTAATAGAAAAGATATTAAAGGTAGTAATATTTTATAATTAAGATATTAAGAAAGTTTTACTACTTTCTATTACCTTCTAAATACGTAATAAGTATTAGAAATCTTATTACGAAGCGAGGAACGAGCGTAGTAATATATAATTAGTCTTGCTAAACAGAATATCCCTATTACATCCCTGTTAATTTCTTCTTTAGGTAATTTTTACTTATATTATAAGAAATTTACATAAACTTTAGTAGGTAATATTAGCTAATTAGTAGCGCTGCATCTATACTAGCTACTACACTAGGTACTAGCTATAAAAGGCGTAAATAATCTAATTAGAACATACTCTAGCTACAATTCTTAACCTCTACCTATACTACCTTAACTAGCTTCTACGCAGACACCGCCTGCCTGTTAGCAGTGCGAAGCTATTCTACAGCTAGGCAGGGATTAGTTTCGCTCTAGTAAGTAGAAGCAGAGATGTGCTGTATGCTTAATAGCAGCACGTCTAGCAAAACACGCCTATAGTTATATAAAGAGTAACCTAGCTTCCTTATCTTTAAAGCGTCCTTCTACCTTCTTAGGCTCCTAGGTACGCTAACTCTATTATAAGAGTTATTTAAAAATGTCTTTCTATCTATTCTAGAACCTCTAGTAGGTAATATTAGTCTAGGTATTAGTTAGCATTAGTAGATAAAGACCTTAATATTACTAATTTTAAAGCTACTAAATTAAACGCGTATAATATACTACCCGCTTAACTAGATATTAATTTTAAATAAAAGAACTATCTTACGGATTCTACTATATTAGCATAAGATAAGGGCTATATATATAAATTTTATAAGGCACTTAATAAGAAGCGTATAGATATATATAATACCTATAATTACTACTAGTTTACGCTAAAGGTTTACTAAGAGGAGTGCTAGAATTACTATATAGATTATAAATTATTCTACGTTAGGTATTACTAGAGTCTAATAATATCTTTAACTTTATTATTAAGCTTTATTAAAGCTATTCTAGTAACTAGGATGCGCTTATTACTAAAGAAAGTATTAGCTAAGAAGAATATAATGTATTACTAGACTATACTATAACGTTCTTATCAAACATAGAGAATTATTATATTTATATTCTTATACTTACTACCTCTAATTTATCTATCTTATAACTATAATTAGAACCTGCGCTTTAGGCTAACTAAAGCTAAAGCCTACTAATCGCCCTAATAAGGGTAGAAAAGGTATAGTATTAGCCTTAGTATTAGGTATATACTAACTTTTATTTAGTACGTAATATTCTAACTAGTAAGAAGACTAGTAATAGTACCTATAGCTACGCTATTACTACTAAGGCCCCCTATATATAAGTTACTAAGTGTAGAAACCTATAGGCGTCTATATCTAAAGAGTAGAGAGAAAAGAAGAAAAAAAATTACTATTAGTATCTATATAGCTGCTTAGATAAGAAGAGGGCGCCTATATATAAGAGTGTCTTATTCTATAAGCCTTCTTATTATTATAGCTGTAAGTTTTACTATAGTATTAAGCTAGGTATTAGGCTAATATATTTCTTAGACTTTATAATAAATAAGATTCTCTACTATAGAAAGTACTATAGCTTTATTCTTCCCTTTATAAAATTCTAGAAACTAGTTTATAAGATTACTATAGATTATAAGCTAAATATCTACTTCTTACTAGTTACTCTAGACTCTCTATAGAAGGTAGCTAAGTAGTACCTAGTAGCTATTATATTAAGTATATATTATATTAGTATTAGCTAAAGTATTAGGCTAACGTTATATTAGTAATAAATATAGTAGCATACTATAGTAAGAGGTCTATAATTATATAAAAGAATCTTTATGCTATCTTTAATATAGCTACTATTCTTAAGTATTAGATTAAGCTAGTTACTATGCATACTTAGAACTTTATAAATAATAAGGTTAGGTTTACTAATTCTATCTTAGGTTTGCTTAAGGTAGAGCCGCCTAAGAAAAAGAAGATAAACTAGCTATTAGGTAAACCTAAGGGCATAATATTTAGGTGCCTTAGTAGTAATAGTAGATACTTTAGGTAGTTTAGGCTGCTCTCTTAAGTTAGAGAATAGCTTCTATAGATAGCTTAAGGAATTTAATAGCTTCTACTAATACCTTACTCTTTCTCTACTAAATTTTAGAATATACCTTTTATAATTAACTCGCTCCGCAGTCTAATTTCCGTTTACGAACAATTAGTAGATGTTAAGATAGATACTACCTTACATAAATAAAAGAAGGTAATAAATAGAAAATCGCATTCTAATTATAATATAGACTAAATAAGTACCTACTTATACCCTTTAGACTTAGTAACGCACTAGTAACCTTTTAAGCGTTAATTAATAACATACTAAGAAAGCACCTTAATATATTTATTATAGCCTACCTTAATAATATTTTAATCTACTTAGAAAAAAAGAAAGACTACTAGAAATACATTACTACTATACTCTAAGTACTAGTAATAGTAAACCTATAGCTAAAATTAAAGAAATATAAATTCTATATAAAGGAACTAGAATTCCTTAGATTTATTATTAGCACTATAGGCATTAAGATAAGCCTAGATAAAATTAAAACTATCTAAATCTAGCCTTAACTAAAAATAATAAAAAATATCTAAGAATTCTTTAGATTCTGCGGCTTTAACTAATAATTTATTAAGAAATATACTAAAATTACTATACTACTAATAGACCTTATAAAAATAGACGTACCCTTTAAGTAGAAGAATAAATAGGAAAGAGCTTTCTAACTTCTATAAATAGTATACATTACGCTACTAGTATTAATTAACTTCTAGGATAATAAACTACTTTAAATAAAAACTAATATAAGCAACCTAAATCTAGGCGCTTGCGTAAAATAAGAGAGAAATAAGAAATAGCACCTAGTAGCCTACTACTCTTATAAGCTTATAGAAGCGGAAATATAATATAATATTTATAAAAAGAAACTATTCGCTATTATTACGGCACTTAAAAAATAGCGAATCTACGCGTATAGCTGCTTTAAACTTATAATCTTTACTAACTCTAAGAACCTCTTATAGTATACTATAATAAAAGAACTTACGCTAAGATAAGCTAGATAGTCTAAAATCCTAGAATAGTATAAATTTAAGATTATATATATATCTAGTAAGGAAAATAGACGCGCTAATGTACTTAGTTAATAAAGCGATCTAGCAGGCGAAAAAATTATTATATACGCTTATATTCTAGTATAAAATAAGAATAAAATGCTTAGTCTATTAAGAGAACTTAATACGCTTCTTATAATAGAATAGGAAGTCTCTAAAGACTAATAAGAAAAAGTTATATAGTAATACTGTAATAATCTAATATTTAAACACTCTAGTATTATAAGAACTATAAAACTTATCTAACGCAAATACTAATTTAAGGGGATAAAATAAAAGGCTATTATCTACATTTAAAAGTGCGCTAACTACTAAAGAATAAATATAGCACCTATATAAGCTATCTAAATTCCAGAAAAACTCTAGACTAATATGTCTATAAACTTTATTATAGGATTACTAAACTTAAAGGATATAGTAATAAATATATCCTATAATGTAATACTAGTAATTATTAACTAATTTACTACGTACGTAAAAAAAAATCTAATTTATAATATATATATATAGTAAGATAACTTAGTTTTATAATTCTAGACTAACTAGTTAGATATAATAGAATTCTAAAATCTATAAATAGTAACAGAGATAAACTATGTACGTCTAATTATTAGATACTAATAATAGTACTTATTAGAATAAAATGTAAACTATTAACGGCCTACTATTTATAGATAGACAAAGAAATAAAATAAACTAATAGAATAATAAAAATATATTATAATATACTATAAAATAACTAGTATATAATAATAAGAAATTAGAGGTAATAGAATAAATACTATTCTATATAAACTATAGAAGATATTTATATCTCTTTAAAAGAATCTTACTAATAAATATTTAAACAGAAACGGCAGCTAACAACGCTAAAGAAATATAAGAAATATATAAAGAAATAAAATAAAACATATAAAAAGTATAATAAAAAAGCATTTAATAAAATAACTATAAATAAAAAACGGCACCTTAGCTAAAGAAGAGGGATAGAGTATATCTAATTATAAATAATCTTTATATAATATAATCTAGTAAAGAACTAGACTACGTAAAAGTTAGACTATTTTTAGTTCTTAAATAGATTAGTCTAGTAAATTATAAACTCTAACTCCTAAGTAATTTAAAAATATATTTAGTATTTTACGTATCTACTCTAGAACTAGTAGACCTTAAGATACTACTATAAATAATCTTCTACTACTAGAAAGATAAAGATAATAAGTATAAAGTTAAAGTACTCTATAGGTACTACGAAGTAGACTAATATAACTTCTAGAATAATAATTTCTACTAAGAGTAGCTAGTAAAATAAAAAGAGTACTCTAAGTAAGAGAATATATAGGTACCTAAAGCTAACCTATACAACTATTAGTAGCTACTTAAGGTAGTAAAAATAAAGTACTACGCCTATTACTATACTAGCTAAATATAACTATAAGATAAGAATAAGGACTAGAATAATATAACATACCTTATAAAGAAATACTAGAGGAAGACCTAACGTTTATAATGCTATAGCCTGCTACTGTATTATTAAGCGCGTGTAGCGTAGACTATACTATTAGTAAGAACGTTATTCAAATAGAGGCGGCTAGAAAATCTACTTCTATGCTTACTACTTTACTCTTAGCTTCTAGCTCTAAAGTAAGGTATATAGCCTTCTTTATAGCGCGCTTCTTAGCCTAAGCTAGAATCTTTTTATTCTGTAATTAATAGGAAATTACCTTAGCTAATAGTTTTTTTATCTATATCTACTTTTACTTAATACTTTTTTCTAGTTTAGTCTAATAATAACTTAGATATATTAATGTATAGCTTTCTCGCGCGTATATACTTTATATACTTTAGATAGAATTTTAGCATAATATAGTAATAAAAGTTCTTTAAAAAAACATCTATTATAAGGAACGTTAGTAATAGTATTAGTAGTAAGAATTTTATAAAAAAGATAGAGTTAATAGTTATAGAAATTAGAAGATATAATAGGAGCAGACGCTTATATAGCTAGTAGAGTAGACCCTATTTATTAGGTAATTAAGAATAATTCTATAAAGAAGAAGAATAATATTATAACTAAGCAGTTAAATAGATTCCTAGAAGAGTAATTAGTAAATAAGCACTTACTAAGAATATATATAGATAACCTAAAGTATTAACTAAGAGTAAGTTACGTGTGAAAAAGTAAGAGTAAAGATATAATAAATCGTTGAATTTGCATATCCTTTTTCCGGTGCTATCTAGTATCTCTATATAGTTATTCTAATTCAAATAATTTCCATTTGCTTTAACATTGATTTCGGATGCTTAATGTCCGTGTTTCCGGGTTTTTACTATCCGGTTTTACTATTGTTTTATTATTTAAAATAACGTATTTTCGGATTCTAGTTATCCGGTTTTACTTTTGTTATATTCTTTAAACTAGTTTTTTACATTAGTTTCATTGTTATATCGATAGTTTAAGACTAGCATTTTATAAAAAATATTAGAACGGTTTTTATAACATTTTAATTACATAATATAAAACTGTAATTTAAAATATTTTCGTAATAGAAGTAGTGCACAGCACTATTTAAATTACTACATTTTATATTGTAAATTATCTATAGTTTATATATGCGTTCTTAAAACGTTTATTATTTATAATATTGTTTTTAGAATTTAAAGCGTATATATTGTTTATTTTTACATTACGTAACTAATAGCTACGCTAAAGACTATTATAACTAATAATAGTTTTACAGCTAGCTACTAGCATAGAATTATAAATATATAGAAACCTAGGAACCTTTACAGTTTCTAGTATTTAACATATTTATAAATCTATTATTTAGATTCTAGTAAGTATTATTAATTTAATTATCTTATAACTTTAATACTAACTATTCTATTACTTACTTACGTAACTAATAACATCTACTTCTCTTTATTACTTCTATCTAAGAACTAACTCTACTCTTATAGGACTAGCTACCTCGTAGGAATATAACACGTAGTTATTCTAGCTTCTATTTAAAGTAAATAAAGAAGTCTAAAAAGTATTTATTCTTCTATTATTAAATTAACTCAAGCTTAACTTAGGCCTATTTCTTTGCATAAGCGTTACTATAATAGAATTCTATATACGTTAGAAACTTTACTAGTAACTATATATTAAGTGCGCCCTTATTAATATTATAGCACTGTTACGTTCCTATAAGGTAGCTAGTTCTATAGAGGTAGGGTTAGTTCTTAGGCAGAAGTAATAAAGAGAAGTAGAGATTATTAGTTACGTAAGTAAGTAATAGAATAGTTAATATTAAAGTTATAAGACAGTTAAATTAATAATACTTACTAGAATCTAAATAATAGTTTAATAAATAAGTTAAATACAAGAAACTATGAAGTTTTCTAGATTTCTATATATACACAGTTCTAGGCTAGTAGCTAGCTGTAAAACTATTAATAGTTCTTAGCGTAGCTATTAGTTACGTAACTTACCCTTAGTTAATAGTTTAAGTTGCCTGCATATATTCTTTGCAAGTACTTGTACGCTAATTATCCTTCTAGAAATCTATTTAACTACTTAGTTATAATAAGTTCTACCTTTTTATATATATAAGTATTAAGGTTTCTCTAAACATACTATAGATAATCTAGTTTTTATTATATTTAATAAACTTAATGTCTGCGTATAGTATATATTCTATTATAATTCTCTAGGTAGAAAATAAGTTCTTATTACTTTTAAAGAAATAGCCTATATAAAGTAGCTTATAGCGTTATATTATAGTATAGAATTTATATTAGGTTAAATTATAACTATTATAGAAGTAGTAGAAAAAAAGTTTAGTAGATTAGAGTTATATTAGTTTATTTACTATAGAAAGAGAAGGTCTAGTATCTACGCGCGTATAGCCTCTAAGGTTATAGCTAGTTACGTTTATCTAGTATTAGAACAGGTCTAGAATAACTATAGTCTAGGTAAATATTAGAGTTATTTTACGCGTGTTTAGGCGTTTAAGCATATACGTAATAGACATATTTTAAACTTATATTATAGTAATTTTAGCCTGCTAGCGCTAGCAATCCTTAGTTATATCTTACAGCTATTAAAGTATCTATTTTATTTAAGAAGTTTTAGTTAGGCTGTTATTCTAATTACTACCTACTATCTCTAGCGCTTGTATAGCTGCTGCGGGTTTAGAAGGTAAATATATAATATTATAGACTAGCCTTAGAGTAGAACTTTAATAAGCGTTAATAATAATATGTATATTTATAAGAGAGAAGAGGCTAAATTAAAGGTATTACTACTTATTTATATAAGTAAGTTTACTCCTATTCTACTAAAGTACAGGCAAAGCCTAGGCTCGTAATAATACTTTAGAGATAAATATATAAGCTTATTGGATTTCTAGTACTAAGGGTAGCTACTAGACGTAATACGCATTTAAGTCTTAGATTAGTTAGCTTAGAATTATCTCTTCTAAGCCTAATAGCATGTTACGATTATACTACATCTAGAATAAAATATAAATAAAGTTTATTATTAATATATTAGCTTTTAATAAGTTAATTAGAATAGTAGTACCTAAGTTTTTCTAAATAGTTATAACAAGGTTAACAGCTAATAGAGCTACTAAAAAAAAGGCCTCTAGCTTACTTAAGAATGTTACTAATAAGGAGTAATAGTTAGCTTAGAAGATGGTTATAGATTATAATTAATAGACTAGCACTTATATTCTTAATTTAAGCTACGACTGTAATTAATTATTTACTACTAATTAAACTAATTTAATAAACTAGAAGACTAGTAAGATTAATGCTAGAATAATAATAAGATTCTAGACTTATTAGAGTTAACTATTAAAGAATCTAATTAGGCTAGTTTAAATAGAAAGAGTAGAGAAGCTAAAATTAAAGATAGTACGAAGAATAAAAGACGCTATACTAAATAGCTTTATTTATGTAAGTTCTAAAGATTTAACCTAGTTAGAAAATCTTAGACTAGTACTATTAGTAGAGGACTAATAGATATCTAACGCACTAGCTAGACTCTTAAGATCTAAGCCTACTACTAAGTAGCTATTCTAGCTAATACTACTAGATACAGTATCTATAGTAATAAAGAAAGTAAAGACTATAGCTTAAATAATTCTAGCTAGTAGGCTAACTAATAAGTAATATACCTAATTACTATAATAAAATAGCGTAAGATTAGTAACTTTAGTAATTCTATAGTAAGAAGTTAGAGGTCTAGTTATAGTAAACTTACTATTAATCTTAAATGTACGCAACTAAGCTAATATTATTATATAGCTAGTTAAATAGTAAAAGTAATCTAATTAGACGTTAGAGTAAATAAAATTGCGTAATATATATAAAGAGTATAAATACCTTAATCTTGGAAATAGAGAGGTGCTTAATTATATTTTCTCTAAAGATACTACTACGTTTAACTAACTATTAGAGTAGGTCTTATTTTTATAGTATACATAAGTATAGAAGATTAATAACTTAGTATAATAACTAAATCTGTTTTAAATTTAATTGTTAATAAAACTAGCTTACTAGAATATTAAGCTACCGTAGTATTAAAGATAATAAAGCTTCTTACCTTCTTAACACTAGAATATAGTTAAACGTTATATAATTAATTTTTATTAAGGAATTCTATCTACTAATAGTAGATTAGTATAAGAAAGATAGTAAAGTGGCTAGTATAATTATTTTAAATAGATTAATTAATCTATATATTAGTATAGTATATAATATACCTATACGTATTAGCCTAGTAATAATACTAATAAACTTTCGCGTTATCTAAGGCATTTAAAAGTTAGTTACTCTAGAAGGGCTATTTTACTAGGCTATTAAACTTATAATAAACTACTAAGCTAGTAGCTATTACTATACTTAAATTATTTCTCTAGATAGTAATTAGATAGTTACTATTTAGATATATAACAGAGATTAATCTAGAGGGGTAAATACTATTATCTCTAGATTAACTAATAATATTAACTCTACTAATTAGCCTTATCCCTATAACTACTCTAAATTAGAGAGTTTAGAGAACTCTAAACTACTAAGCCTATAGTAATATATCTTCTATAAAACAGCTTAAGGGAATAGCCCTATTTTATCTAAATTAGTACCTTTAGAAAGTGCGTAAAAGAAGATTCTTAATATTATAAATATCTAGCTTTCTTACTAGAATACTACTAATGCTAGTACAGGTAATAGTAGAAATAGTATATATAATATAGGCTAGTAGATTAATATTATTTTAGCTTAGCCTAAGGATGTTTAGCTTAGTAGGGCTAATAAGAGAATTTTTTTTAACGTAAAGATAGTTCTAGCTACTAGATAGTAGATAAGATTAATAAGGATAATTTACTTAAAGAGCTATATTAGATAGCTCTTTTAGAGGGTATATAGCGTAATTAATAGAAGGCTATTTATAAAAAGAGAAATTAGAGAGAGTAGAAATTAGCGTATATCTATATAATATATAAGAGTACTATAAGAAAAAAAAACTAGTAGATAAGCCTAGGCTAATAGTTATTAATATAAGTTTTAGTTATAAAATTAGCGAGAGAGGGCTCTTAAATAGATTATTACTTTAATAACTATCTTAGATTACTTAATAGAAGGATTTAACTATCTACTTACGCCTTAATACGTAACCTTTCTAATAGAAGAATAATTTATATAAAGTTAACTTGTTACATTCCTAAGGGGTAGCTAGTCTAATAGAGGTAGGATTAGTTCTTAGGCAGGAGTAATAAAGGGAAGTAGAGATTATTAGTTACGTAAGTAAGTTATAGAGTATTTAGTATTAAAGTTATAAGATAGTTAAATTAATAATGCTTACTAGAATCTAAATAATAGATTAATAAAGAGTTAAATACTAGAAACTATAGAGGTTTCTAGGTTACTATATATACGTAGTCCTAAATTAGTAGCTAGCCGCGGAACTATTAGTAGCTGCGATAGTAACTATTATAACTATTAATAGTTCTTAGCGTAGCTATTAGTTACGTAACTTAGTTCTAGATAATAGTTTAGTTTATCTATACGTATTCTTAGCGAGTACTCGTTTATTAATTACTCTTTAGGAACTTATTTTAGCCGCTTAGTTATAACATAACGATAAGCTTTATACGTTAGTAAAGAGTTACTACTAAATAAAGTCTAATTACTATACTACTTTATATTTAATTAAAAAGCAGCCCTAGCTTAGAAACAGAAGCATTTATTAAAGATCTATCTTAATATCTACCCGCTGTATAAAATTAAAATGGTGCTTTATATAGCATAGTAGGCTAAGAGTTTCTAAGTACCGCGCGCATTTAAAGAGGCTGCTATAGAGATAATTAAGAATTAGCTTAATTAAGAAGTGCTTAAATATTATAACAGCTAGTATTATAACCTATAGTTTCTAGTACTAAAGAAGAATAGTAATCTTTAATTAATTAATAACGCGTAGATAATTAACGCGATAATTATTTAAGACGCGAACTCTTATCTAATAATAGATATTTTCTCTAAACAGTATTCTAGCTATAAGACTATATTATTATTTAATTTCTTCTTTAGATATAATTAAATTAAACTATACCTAAGTTTAAGAGATATTATAATGTTTAGTATACTACTTAGCCTTATATAGTACTATTAAATAGTAATAGGCATAATAAACTTAGTAGCATCGTTTCTTTAGATAGTTATTAAAATCTTATATTAATATTTTCTATATCTAGCAGCTCTATTTATTAATAACGTAGCAGTAGCGAGGCTCTAAATAATGTATAATAATAAAAAGGCCTTACCTAGTATACAAAAATACGTGTTTAAATACCTATAAGATCTTAACTAGATTTACCTAGACATTAAATTATCTAGAGTAACGCTATTAGGGATAAAGTATATTTAGTATATTAAATAAATAGTTATTATTAGTTATAAATATAACTATAAGGGCTAATATCTAGAACTTAAAAATGTTAAGAAGATTCTTATCTAGCTACTATATTAAGACGTAAAGGAAGTCTAAATATTTATTTGCATCTATGTATACTACTAATACTAGATATACTACTTTATAAAGAAGATAGAACTATTATTTTAATAATTATAAGTAGATATAGTATTTATTTAAAGTACTAAGTAGAAGAATATAATATAGTTTTTAAAGTAGTTAATTATAAGAGCACTAGCTTTTATAGTAATTAATTCTAAGTCTAGATAAATAATCTTTCTCTACATTATCGTAAGCTAATAGAGCGCTAGATTAGTAATTAGGTAGATTAGTAAGAATAGTAAGTAATACCTAGTTTAGTTTAAAAAGTACGCTGTAGTTAAAGGTAGAAATATACTAACATTTAACTAAGCTTAAATATAAAGCTATTCTATAGTTTCTTAAGAAGTTCTAGCTTTAGCTTTAGAATACGCACTTTATAACTAAGCCTAAACCCTAATCTATTAACTTAATTAGTTATTATGAGACTTACTTAGCTTAGTAATAAATAGATAGCTAATAGTAATTCTAATATAAGGCTTTAATATTAAGCATATTTCCAGTAAGAAGAACGTAGTAGCTAATGCGTTATTATAATACTTATAAGCTAATAGTCAGTAATAACTAGAAGAACTAGAAGAAGACATTAAGATGTTTATTAATTAGATATTAGACCTTATAATCCGTAATAATAGTAAGGTATTAGTTAAGAAAGAGGCTTATTCTAGAGATTAGATCCTTAATAACACTTACAGTTAGGAATTAGAAGATATAACTTAATTTCTTATTTAGTTCTATTAGCTATAGCGCATGTATCTAGCGAAAATACGTTAATAAAAACGGCGCATGTAAATAAGAAAGGCCCTTTATTATATAGTTTAAGAATAGTATTTATTTTATAAAGTCTTAAGAAATATAACCAACTAATGTGTTATTAATAAGAAAGAGCTTTAGCTTATAGTAATTAAAGATGTTTATTAATAATATAGCTATTAGGACTACTATATTATTTATTTAATATTACTTTAATTATACTAGTAGCTAAATATAGAAGGAATAGTTAAGTAGGTAGTACGTTTGTAGAAACCTTAATAGTTTCTTACGTCTAAGAAGCTAGATAATTTAATAGGCACAACTCTAACGTGAATAGTATAGAAGAATGTAATTATTAATAGAGTTTATATACTAATAGTATAGTATAGATATAAGTACTTAGTTATTTTATAGAATTAATTAATAGAATAGCTAGAGATAAGACTACTACCCTAAGTAAACTTAGCGGCTGTTACTTAATTTATCTTTAAAAAGCTATTCTACTAGGAAGCGATTCTAAATAAAATTAGTATTAATAATAGACTAGAGAATAAATAGGTTATAGTAGCACTTGCTTAATTATATAGTATATACTAAATATAAATCTTAGAGTATAATTGAAAGGCCTTTCTTACTAAATAATAATATTAGTAAATCGTTATTATATTATTGAAAATAAGTAGTAACTAGTTAATAAATTTATTTATATTCTATTCTTTAGTCTAACTATATCTTTATCTAAACGTTAATAGAAAGTTTTATATACTTATTAATACTTAGATAGGGCCTAATTCTACTAATAAAATTAGTACTGCTAATACAGCAGTCGCTGCTATAGAATAAAGTTTAATTAAAGGCTATTTGTAAGCTGTAACGGTAAAGTAACTTAATATCTAAAGTAATAATATTAAAGAAGCTGCTACTTAGGTATACGCTTAACGTATAGCTAATAAGAATTAGTAGAACGAGACTTATAATATTAGTACTCTAGGTTTAGAGTTAGAGATCTAATTCTATAGTAAAATTTAGTATAGTAGATTAATAAGTTATAATAAAAAAAGTTAGCTTACTAATAGCTTAGACTATTTCGCATTCTTATAACTAATAAGGTAAATAATAAGTGTAAAGAAGTAAGAGTAAATATATAATAAATCGTTGAATTGCATGTCCTTTTTCTGGTGCTATCTAGTATCTCTATATAGTTATGCTAATTCAAATAATTTCCATTTGCTTTAATCATTAATTTCGGATTCTTAATGTCCGTGTTTCCGGGTTTTTACTATCCGGTTTTACTATTGTTTTATTATTTAAAATAATATATTTTCGGATTCTAGTTATCCGGTTTTACCTTTGTTTTATTCTTTAAACTAGTGTTCTACATTAGTTTCATTGTTATGTCGATAGTTTAAGACTAGCACTTTATAAATATTTTTAGAAAGGTTTTTCTAACTTTTTAATTACATAATATAAAATTGTAATTTAAATTACTTTCGTAATAGAAGTAGTGCACAGCACTATTTAAATTACTATATTTTATATTATAAATTATCTATAGTTTATATATAAGTTCTTAAAACGTTTATTACTTATAATATTGTTTTTAGAATTTAAAGCGTATATAATGTTTATTTTTTATAATAAGTTATTCTATAAGCGTGCTAAACTTAGAGAGAATAGTATTTCTCTATAGTATATTTATCTAGGCTAGAAACTAAAGCTCTTTATGCAGAGGAATCCTACTATTAAGAATAAAATACTAGCAGATTAGCTTTAATTATATAGAAATAACCTAGTTCTAATAGTTCCTATTTAATATAATAATAAATATAAGGAGATTGCGTAATTATTAAAGCTAGTAGTGCTAGCATAGCGCGTTCTAAGATAAAATATCGCGCAAGAAATAGTTATTAATACGGAACGAATAAGGCAACGAAGTCCATAAGTATTTATTTTAGCTAGCTAAGATAGGTAAAGAGAAGGAAGGTAGCTTCCTCTAATAGATAATATTATCTAGGATAGTAAGAACGTCTAAATCGCTGTTAGACTAAAGCTTAATAAGAATTTAAATAAGAAGAAAAGGAATAACTAGTATTAGCTATAGAGTAGCTAATAGTTAGATTTTAAAAGAAGTTAATTAGCATATATTTTACTGCATTTTATACTTATTTTAGTTTTAATTTTCTAAATTTAATAACTAATAATAATGCATTTTATTTGTATAGATAAAGAGTTTAAGTTTAAGAGAAATTTAACTTCTAGAGTTAAGAGAAGATTAAGAGTTTAACGTTACTAATTAAGGTACAGAATTAAGAAGTATTATACTATAGAGAGGTAATATAAATAAAATATAATCTTTTTTTAAGCATTTTCTAAAAGCTTATAGCTTTTAAACTAGAAATTTTATAATGATATAAATATATATTTATAATAAAAAAACTTTATTCTTTTAATTATAAGCCTAGTAATAGCTTAGTAAGCTACTATAGGAAAATATATTCTAGTAAAGTAGATCTGTTTTTTTTTCTCTTACTTTAGTAGAGTATAATTTTTTTAAGGTTTAAAATATCTTTATATTTTTATATAGCAAAGCCTAGTACTAGAACTCTATATAATAAATTTTTATAGCAGGTTTTCTAGTAAAGTTTATAACTATTAAGTAGAGTATAAAAAATACAGCTTTTAAATAGAGTTATATAAATACTAAGTTCTAATACTTAGTATACTACCCTTTAGCTTCTATAACTACTCTATACCGCCTAGGCGTAGATAATATAGTATTATTTATTACTTCTTACGGTATATTATTCTACTTCTTAATAATAGCTCTTTTAAAGGCGTTTATACTTTCTTCCCTAGTTTCTTCTTCTAAATCCTTTTTATTTCTTTTATTTAATCTAATTTTTAGTATAGACTAAATATTTTTAATAGGATTTAAATCAAGGCTATACAGAGGATAAGAAAAAAGAGAAATTTTATTTCTCTTAAACTAATCTTTAGTATTTTTACAGAAGTAAATTTTTAAGTTATCTTACTAAAATTACCATCCTTTATAGAAGTTAAGCTCTACTTTTCTTTAATTTAACTAAATTTTAAATAACTTAATTAGTTATTAAGTTATTAGAGAAAAAAAGAAAAAAATATTATAGTTACGTATCTCTTTTTATAGCTGGTTTTACAATGGTATTAAAACCTTTCTAATATATTTACTACTAGTATTACTAATAGATACTATACCTAGTTCTCTCTAGAATATAATAGAGTTATTATATAAGCTTTACTAATAGTAAAGATATTAAGAGTAGTAATTATATATAATTAAGATATCTAGAAAGTTCTACCGCTTTCTATTATCTTCTAAATACTTATTATATATTATATAATATATTCTAGAATGCCTTATTATTTATTATATAATATCCTACTAATTAATTATAAACGTGCAATTAAAAAGCGAAGCGATTTTATTAAAAAATCTAGTTTAATCTCTTTTATATCTATTTAAAAGAATATAATATAGAGAATAACTAAGTAGTATAAATAAGTAAGTAGTTTATAATACTATAACTTTATTTAAATATACTTATAACTATAGTATATTTATACTGCTGTAATAATATAACTAAACTCTAGAGGCTATAAATTTTTAAAGAAACTATTATAAAGCTAATAATTAGCGCTATTCTTAAACGTATATAATAGCCTAGTATCTATTACTTATACTATTAATAAGAGCTTTAAGAAATAAGCTAGAAATTACGTTCTAGGCTTCCTAAATAGCCTCTTATAATGCGTAATAGAATAGCGTTATATTAAAGCCCTAATTAGCTTTAATAAAGTCCTTTATCTACTAGATTATAAAGTATCTATAAAATAGCTATCTTTAACTTCTAGTAGCTATTAGTCTAGATTTAAGCTACGTATAATTACTTATTTATATATTAAGTTTATTATCTATATTAAAATTTTAGATAAGAAGTAAATCTTATTATTTAACTTACTAGTTAGTCTAAGGTTAATAATAAATATATAAGTAGAGATAGTATAGAAAGCTATTAAGTACTTATATAAAGTAGAGAAGAGATAGCTAAACTACGTATACTTAAAATAATTACTAGATTAAGAATATAGCTAATACTTCTACTTATAAAGGTTGGTAAGGACTTTTAAAAAGCGCTCTATATATCTAAAGTAATTACTAGATTAGGTATGTTACTAATACCCTTACTTACTAAGGTTAGCAAAGACTTTTAAAATGCACCTTTATATAGCTAGTATATTAGAATATTACTCTACTCTGCTACATCATACAGCTAAAAAGGTATAAATAATTAATAATAATTAATTTATAAGTAGAGTAATATATGTACACGCCTTATAGTAAGCGGCCACCTCTCGCATCTATGCGGGTCGTGATATAGTATAGGCTGCAGTGGCTAGCGCGAGCTGCAGTAGCTAGCGCGGGCTATAGTAGCTGGCGCGGGCTGCGGTAGCTCATGCAGGCTGCAGGGGCCAGTGCGTAATGCAGCTCTTTTAATTAGCCTAGTCGCTGTGCTAAAGTTTTTACAAACTTCGGCTAAGTTAGAAAAACGTTTTAAAGAGGAAATATAGATCTAAAAGTTTGTTTAGCGAGATTAATTGTAAATTGCTTCGCTTGTTCCTCGCTTCGCAATTAGTAAGTAGAAGATTCTAGAATAATAAAAAAGATATATATAAGAAGCTCTTACTTTACTCTTAGATAATTTCTTCTGTATCTAGAATTTAATATAGTAATATTATATATAATATTTTATATTATCTTATTACTTTATTACTATATTCTTATTAGTTACTATTAAGCAATAGAGGGAAACAATCTATCTATTTATCTATTAGAAGCTCGCGGCAAGTAAGGGCTATATATAGAGGCTAAGAAGCTACTAAGCCGCTACGCGTATTAAGTCTCTAACGCGTATAATCTCTTAGAGGCTTAGAGTCTACTTACTTAGCTAAATTCTTACGCAGTAGTTCTTTTATAAAGCTTCTATAAAATATACCTTCTAGCTCTAAAAGAATTACTATGCTTAAGCAGAGCTATTAATCTATAGAGAGCTAGTACTAAAACCTATCTATATTACTAGTACTCGCCTATCCTAATAAGCATCCCCTAGAACATAAAAAGAGGGATAGATTAATAAAATAAGGTATCTAAAGTACTAAAATAAGTAATTAGATAAAAAGTAATAAATATAAAAGAAAATAACTGTTATAGAATACTAGGTAGCTAGGTAGTCATTTTTATATATATAAATAGGGCTACTAAAAGTAAAGGTTATTCTACCTAGAGAGGTACTACTAGCCTAGCTAGTACTAATCTACCTTCTATTAGCTATAAGCATACTACTCTATCTAGAACGCTTACGCTACTAGAGCGCTTCTCTAATCTATTATAAGGCACTGCATAGTAGGCAAATATAGGCACTTAAGAAGCAAAGGTATAGATTTAGATAGGGTTAAGATAAATCCTTACGGAGTTATAGTGGTGTAATACTAAGGCTATATAAGGGCCGTTATGTAACTAGGCACGTGCCAGGCCTGTTCTAGTAGGATGCTGATAAGGGGCGAAGGTAGGCGTTATATCTATGTTATTCTTATAGAGCTTATACTGTAATAGATTCTAGTAATATAGAGTCTAATACTTAATTCTTCTTCTTAAGAGCCTTACGTACGTTCTTCTTCTACTTACTATCTAGTCTCTTTCTTATTTTAGTAATCTTATTAGCTATTAGTTTAAAGCGTAGCTTCTAGAGTAATAATCTAGTAAGTGTATACTTAAGCTAGACGCAGTTAACTAGCCTTTAGAAATGTTAGAAGCTTATATAGTAGAGATAGAAGTGCTACTTACCTACTTTATTAGTTCTTGTGAGGGACTAGCTCTATACCACTAGGCCGCACATCCAAAAGATATGGCACGCAGTATCGGTTTCCGATAGTGGGTGTAGTATAGAATAATAT
>MU005581.1:516866-535544 GCA_010405425.1 Lentithecium fluviatile CBS 122367
AGCAATAGAAAGGGGGCATGGAGCTAGAGCTGAAAATTATAGAAAAAAGGAAAATCGGAAGGCGGGAAAAGAAATTACTTCTTCCTCTACTACTAGTACGTTTTTCTAACTTTTTTTTTTAAAATATACTAGAAATAGTATATTATTTTTCTATTATTTTAGTTTTTTTATAACTAGCTTACTAATATAAATATTAGATAGAGATATTACTATCCAAGTTTAGGGCTCTATTTAGATAGGAGGAAGAAGTAATTTAGTCTTTATTAAAGACCCTGTAAATACTACTAGTAAAACTAGTAGTAAATATATAAGAAAGGTTTTAATACCTATAGTTAAACCTTCTATAAAAAGAGGTAAGTTAATATTCTTATTCTTTTAATCTTTTTCTTTAAATATCTTAATAACTAAATAAGTTATTTAAATTCTAATTTAACTAAACAAAGGTACTAATTTTTCTCTATCTAGAGTGGAAATTTTAACAAGACAACTTACGAATTCACCGAGCTAAAAATACAGAAGCTTGGTTTAAAAGAAATAAAATATCTCTTTTTCCTCACCCCCCCTATAGTCCTTATTTAAATCCTATTGAAAATATATGGTCTATACTTAAAGATAGACTAAATAAAAGAAATAGGAAAGATCTAGGCGAGGGGACTAGCTAAGAAAGTATAGAGGCCTTTAAAAGAGCTATTTTAGAAGAGTGGAATAATATACCTTAAGAGGTTATAGATAATTTTATATTATCTATGCCAAGACGATACCGGGCGGTTATAGAAGCTAAGGGCTGGTATACTAAGTATTAAAGCTTAGTAATAATGTATTTATATTAAAAAAGTCTTATTTTTTACTATCTAATATCTCTTAGAATTTTACTAGTAAACCTACTAAATTTTTTTTTCTATATATAGATATAGTACTATATTATACTGTATATATAGAAATAAAGAAATTCTATACGTTAAAAAAAGTTATATAGAACTAAAGTTTAAGAAAAAAAATAAGTCTAATATCTTTATCTATATCTCGTTAAATGCTATTACTAAGCTCTCACTAATGAATTAGTAAATAAGTACTAGAGATTCTCTTTCTAACGAAATATTTTTTATTCTTATAGCTTTTCTAGTTATATAGTTATAAGCTTTAAAAAAAGCTTAAAAAAAAGAACACTTTTTTTAGTATTACCCCTCTGTATATTACTACCTAGTAGTAGTTACTATATTTTCTATAAGCTTAACGCACCTATAAATAAAAACTTAATTAGAAAGCCTTATTACTAGTTATTTTAAAAACTATATTATTACCTTAAATATTTAAATCGCTCTTAAGAATGCGGGGTAGTATAACGTAAATACTTAAAAAGAGTACTTTTTACTACATGCTTTAGTTTTATATAACATTTTCTTACTCTAAAGAAGACTCTTACTAATAAGTTAAGGTAAAATGTTTTAGCTAATACGGCTAAGCTAGCTAACGGGATTCGTGCGCATTTAAAGTTTCTATATACTCTACTAAAATACTATTACTACTAAAAAGACGTGTTAACTATTAACCCTCTTAATTAATATAGATCTCTATTACTACGCTATATAATTAGCTATTAAGTAATTTAATGCTAGTGTTTTTAAAGGTTAATAGGCTACAGCTAAGGCGTTAGGCATTTCTCTATTAACCCTACGCGATTAAATTAGTAGCGCGTTAAATAGCTACGCTAGCTATATCTTTTAAAAATAATTAATACTAGAATAAGAGAACTTTCTTATATAGTAAATACTTAAATAAGAGGTATTAGAATACCCCTCCTTGTACGCGCGCGCCTAAGAGATAGCTGCCTAGATATTAGTAATAGGTTAGAACTATAAGCTACTAGGTAAGCGTGTTACGTTCCTACGAGGTAGCTAATCCTATAAGGGTAAGTTAGTTCTTAGGCAGGAGCGGTAACAGGAGAGGGGTTATTAATTACGTAAGTAAGTAATAGGATAGTTAGTATTAAAGTTATAAAACTATTAAATTAATAATACTTACTAGAATCTAAATAATAGATTATTAAATAAGTTAAATACTAGGAACTATAGGGTTCCTACTATTCCTATATATAATAACACTATCCCTTTAAAGTGCTGCTATCCTAAAAGCATAGGAAGGTTAGCTATTCTAAGATAGTTAACTATCCCTTACTTAGTAGGATATTACTACTTAGTAGAATAGTATTATTATATAATCTTAGTTATAGTACTATAGCGTTGCCCTATACTATTACTATTATTCTATTCTTTCTACCCTTTATTCTATATTCTTAGATCTTAATATTACCTTTTCTCTTCCTAGGTAATTATTCTAATACCTCTACTTATCCTCCTATGCTGTATTAATTATAGGTATAAAGTCTATAGTGCCCTACGCTTATTTATGTTCTCTAGACCTTACTAACTATACCTAAGAAATAATAAACTAATAGAGCGCGTGCGCCTTATAGGAAACCTTCTACCTTAAAGCGTTAATTCTAGGCAGCGCGTATACGTGCAGCTACGTAAGAGATATTATTTTAGTATAATTATTATAAAGAGAAGGGTCTATAGTATTTTATAGATATAGTATCTAGTTACTATACTAGGTATATTATAGTAAAGGCTAAATATAGTCTATTTATTCCTAAAGAGGAGTAGGAGAAGATAAAGTAGGAGAAATATAAGAAGAAGTTAGCGCTTTTTTATATAGAGAAGTCTGCTACGTAGATTACTTAGGTAGTTACTTACGCGTAGTATAAATTAGTAGAGCTAAAGAGTTATAAGTAAGATATAGCGCGTTATAATCTTACCTTACTATAGGTCTAGAACTAATTAAATAAGTTAAGTACGCTATTCTTATCTCCTATAAGTATAGTTCCTACTAACCTAGGCTAGTTATAGGTTAATAATCTTCTTTCTTATTCTTTACTAAATTAGCTTCTTAATAATTTTTTATTCTTAGTTTCTTTAGAGTCTGTTTTTAGTAGTTTAGGTTTTTTTATTTCTATAGAGAATAGTACTACTCTCTAGTTAAGAGTAGCTCTCTTAGTTACGTTTATCTAGTATAATAATAAGTACTAAATCTTAGTCTTACTTTTTTAAGTAGTTACTAATAGTTTTATAGGTTAGCTTTAGGTTCCTATATATTCTCTAACTTAAGGTAACCTTTCTACTTTACTAGCTATTCCTAGTAGAAGTTACTATCTTAAAAGTCTTATTAGTCTACCTTATAGTAGTTGCGCAGTGCTTTAACTTTATATTTATTATCTTTATCCTTTTAGTAGTAAAATATTATTTATAGCAGTATTCTAGAGTCTGCTAGCTCTAAGGTAGATATATAGAATACTAAGTAAACTTTTACGTTACTTAGGAGTTAGAGTTTATAGTTTACTAGGCTAATTTATTTAAAAACTAAAAATAGTCTAACTTTTACGTAGTCTAATCCTTTACTTAGTTATATTATACGAAGATTTTTTATAAGTAGATATACTCTATCCCCCTTCTTTAGCTAAGGTGCCGTTTTTTATTTTTAGTTATTATATTTAATACTTTTTCATTATGCCTTTTATATATTTTCTTTTATTTCTTTATATACTTTATATATATTCCTAGCGTTATTAGCTACTATTTTAGTTTATACTTTTATTAGTAGAGTTCTTTTAAAGAGATATAGATATCTTCTATAGTTCGCGTAGAATAGTATTCGTTCTATTACTTCTAATTTCTTATTATTATATGCTAGCTAGGCTATTAGTAATAGTAATACCTAGTTATTTTATAGTTTATTACTATATATCTTTAAGTAGGTTTTTATAGTTCTGTTTATCTATTCTATTTATCTATCTGTTTATAGGTAGTAGGCCGTTAATAGTTTTTATTCTATTCTAATAAGTGCTATTAGTATTATCTAGTAGTTAGATATAAATAGTTTATCTTAGTTGCTAATAATTATTCTTAGTATTCTATAATACCTAACTAGTTAATCTAGGATTATAAATCTAAGTTATCTTACTATATAGGTATTATAGAATAGAATTATCTCTATATACTTAGTAAATTAGTTAATAATTACTAGTATTACGTTATAGAATGTGTTAGTTACTAGGTCCTTAGAGTTTAGTAGGCTAGTAATAAAGTCTATAAAGATATTAGTCTAGGGTTCTTCTAGAATCTAGATAGCTTACATTTCTTTATATAGTGCGTAAGTGCTATATTTATTCTTCTAGCAGTCTACGCATTTTTAGATATAGTTTATAACCTTCTATTTTATTCCTTTAAATTAATAGTTACGCTAAAGGAGTTCTACAGTTCTTATAATGCTAGGGTGTCTATATATTAGGTTGTTATAGTGTTACTTAATAATCTATTCTTATTACTCTTTAGGTACTTCTTATTCTATTATAAGGAATATATTAAGTTCTTATAATAAGCTAAGTAATCTATTCTTATTCTATTACTAAGATAGTAGCGCGTGTAATTATTTTATCTCTAGCTAAGTTACTTTACTAGCTTAGCGCGTTAGCGCGTCTATTTTCTTTTTTAGGTATATACATAATTCTAAACTTATACTATTTAAGTACTTTAGACTATCTTACTTATTAGAGTATAAGATCCTTTATTATAGTAAACCTTAGAAGGTTTTTATAATTAGTAAAGATAATAAGTTTAGAGCAGCTATGTACGTAGATTTAATAGTACTTAAGTGCTTTAATAATTATAAATAGTTCCTTATTATAGATATTATATTATGTCTCTATATCTATAAGCTTCCTTAAGTAGTAAGCTATAGAATACTATTTTTTATTTCTTTCTTATTTTACGTAAGCTCTAAGGGCTTAATTACTTACGTCTATCTTAATTTATAATAGCTTATTACTTTAAAAGTTAATTAGTACTAGTAGTATAATATATGCTATCTATAGAAGTTAGAAGGCCTTTTTTTATTTATCTTCCTATATAAATAGTATATTCTTCTTTATAAGTTCTGTTAGGGGTGTAGTAACTACTGCGTATTTTTTAATAAACTATTAATTAAATCTATAGAATTCTAGAAACTCTTAGATGTATTTTCCTATTTTTAGTCGTAGCTATATGCGTATAGCTTTAATTTTATCTAGACTTATCTTAATACCTTATATGTTAATAACGAAGTCTAGGAATTTAAGTTCTTATATATAAAACTTATATTTCTTAGGTTTTAGGCGTAGGTTTACTCTCTTTAGTGTGCTAAGTACCGCCTTAATATATTCTTAGTAATCTCTATTATACTTAGAGAAGATAAGAATGTCGTCTATATAGGTAATAATAAATATGTTAAGGTGTTCTCTTAGTACGTTGTTAACTAGTGCTTAAAATGTTACTAGTGCGTTAGTAAGTCTAAAGAGCATAACTAAATATTTATAGAGTTTATATCTTAATTAGAATACTATTTTCTATTCTTTACCTTTCTTTATCTATATAAGGTAGTAACCGTCTTAAAGGTCTAATAAGGTAAAAATAGTTACTTTTATAAGTCTATCCCTTAGTTTAGCTGCGTTTAGTAATAGATATTAGTTTTTAATAGTTATCGCGTTAAGCCTTTAATAATCTATATAAGGTTGTAGTTCTCTATCCTTCTTTCTTATAAAGGTAAATAGGCTAGCTACTAGTAATTTTAAGGTTTAAATATATTCTTTCTCTAGGTTTTTCTTTATAAATTCTCTTTTCTATTTAAGTTCCTTGCCTATTTTTGCGTAGAGTAGTCTAAAGGGTAGTACTTTTCCTTCTTCTAGGTTAATTATATAATCCTAGGGTTAGTATTTAGGTAGGTTTACTTTTCCTTCCTTTTTCTAAAATAAGTGTTCCTATTTCTTATATTATTTAGGGATGTTATAAGCTATGCTAATACTTATCTCCTTATACTTCTTAACCTAGCGGTTTCTACTAGCGTCTTCTAAGGTTAATTTATATTTATTAACTTCTAGTTATAAGAGTATGTTAAGTTCTCTTTTATTTATTATTAGGCTCTACTACTATATAGGTACTGCTTATAATATATAGTTATAGCGTATTAAGGATATTCTTCCTTTATTCTATTTAATATTTAGGTTATGCCTTCTTAACTATAGTAACCTAAGTACTACTTTATAACTAGAGGATCTTAGTATATTAAAGGTAATCTATTCTTAGTATTTATTAATCTTAAGCGTTACTTTAACCTTATAGTCTATTCTTAGTATCTTAGGTATAGGTGCCCTATCTTCTACGTATAGAAGGTAAGATTATTACTTCTATCTTAGCGTAAGTCTAGCTTTTCTAGTAGTAGTTAGTAAGATGTAATTTTCCTATACTCCTAAGTCTATTTAAGCTCTTACTTTAATATTTCTAACTTAGATAGTAAGTTTTATTAATGCTCTATTACCTATAGTATAAAATTCTTAGAAGGCGTCTTTCCGCCTTAGTTTTAGTCTAAAAAAGATTATTATCTAAGTTTAGGTACTTAGTAGTTATTATTACTTCGTCCTCTGCGTAGTTTATATCTTATACTATATTTAGAGTTAATTTATATAGTAAATACTAGGAGGTGTAAGTAAAAACTATTCTTTTTCTTTTTATAGTAATACTTCTTATATATCGCTCCTAGGTAGTTTTACTATTTATTCTAGATATAGATACTGTCTACTAGTAGAGTGCATGCTGTATTTTCTGCGTTAGTTTTCTATAGAAAGTATTATACCTTATACTTATCCTATAGGTGTTTATTATATTTGTCTATAGGGTAATTAAACTATTTCTACTTATATTAATGTCTAGCTTCTAGGAAGTAGCTTCTATTAATCTTATCTACGTAGTATACCTTATAGTAGTTATCTATGCATATTATATAGCTTATACTTTTATATTTAGAGTTATATATATTAACGTAATAGCGTAGTTAGTAGTTTAGCAGTTTATTATTATACTTCTATTTCTTATTCTAATACTTATAGTTATACTTTATAGTATCTTTTATTTCTTAGGTAACTACGCGAAGTCTTTACTTATATTTATTTACTAGCGTAGGTTCTTTTCTACTAACTTTATATAGTAGAGCGTCTCTATTACGTAGTTATATCTTAAAGTTATTAAGAAAGTTCTATACTATAGGCGTACCTAGGTAAGGTTCCTTTATATCTAGATATAGTGTTAGTACTTACTAGATAGAGTAGTAGGGTTCTTCTTTATTATTAAGTTTTCCTAGATTCTTATATAGTTATTTATCTAGAGTGTTAGGTTATTCTATAGTTCCTAAGTTAATTCTTTTAATTTTACTAAATACGTCCTATTCTTCTTTTTTATCTATTTCTTAGTTTCCCTTAGATATAACGTTTAGCTATTACTTAACCTTATTCTTAGAATAGTAGTTCTTTATAAGGTAGCTAGGCTTACTATATATAAAGCATTTACGCGTCTCTACTTCTTAAGACTAGAGTCCTATTAGAGGTTCTTTAGAGTTACGCTAGTATAGCTTATAAAAGCCTAGTCCTCTTATTTCTCTTTTTTTTAAGTTATTATACTAGATCCCTTCTATTAGCTAATAACTATAATTATTATATTAGTAGCATTGCAGTTAACTGCCTAAGGCCTAATACTTTATTAAGTAGCTATTAGGTAGCTTCTTAAAGCTAGGACATAGCTTCTATCCTTATTAGCGCAGTTCTTAATATAGTTTATACTATTTAGTATTAATTCTAATAAATTCTTTATAAAGGTCCTTTAGAGAGGCGATAAGGTTTCTAGAGCGTAGTAGTTCTTTAAAAAATTTTAGTTTTAAGCCTTACTTATATATAACTATTAAGGGTACTTCTTTCTAGTTAAGCTATATAGCGTATTTCTTAAAGTGCATAGCATAATTAGCAATAGAATACGTCTATTAGAGTTACTATATAGCTTATTTAGTAAAAGGTACTTAGTTAGTAATACTAAAAAGCTGCCTAAGTTCTTTCTTAAAGTTCTTATAGTCTTTAATAATCTAGTTAGTAGCGTCGCCTTTACAATTCTTTTTAGCTAGGTAGCTTAATAGGTATAGTTAGATCTAGGTAGCTGCTTCGTCTTATAAGTATAATGCTATAAGAATAACTTTCTCCTTACCTTCTATTTTAGGTTCTAAGATATAAAAGTAGAGTTTAAGTTAAAAGATCTATCCTTTAAGTTTATTACAGTCTCTATAGTATAGGTCTAGCTTAGCTACTTTATTCTTAAAATTAGTAACTACGGTAATACCTTTAAAGTCGCTTATATTAAGAGTGTTTAATATGTTACGTTCCTATAAGGTAGCTAATTCTATAAGGGTAAGTTAGTTCTTAGGTAGAAGTAGTAATAGAAGAGGGGTTATTAATTACGTTAGTAAGTAATAGAGTAGTTAGTATTAAAGTTATAAAACTATTAAATTAATAATACTTACTAGAATCTAAATAATAGATTATTATATAAGTTAAATACTAGAAACTATAGGGTTCCTGCTATTCCTATATATAATAATGCTATTCCTTTAAAGTGCTGCTATTCTAAAAGTATAGGAAGGTTAGCTATTCTAGGATAGTTAACTATCCCTCGCTTAGCGGGATGTTACTGCTTAGCGGGATAGTGTTGTTATATAATCTTAGTTGCGGTGCTACGGCGTTGCCTCGCACCATCGCTGTTATCCTATTCTTTTCGCCCTTTGTTCCACATTCTTGAATCTTAACAAAGCGCTAGCTAGAAGCCTTAATAAAATATAACCTAGCTATTACTATAATTATTAATAGAAAGATAGAAGCCTTCTAGGCTAATTCAGCTACTCTAGAATAAATATAGGCATTTCTTAAGCTATTTAAATAAAACTTATATACGGCTAGGTATATAGATAGAGAACATCTAGAATATAGATAAGATAGGTATTACTCTTAGTATATATACTAACTCTAGAGTACTTAGTTCTAGCTAGAAAAAAAGAAGGCTTATGTAAAGTCTCTAGAGAATTATAAGTAGGTATTAATAATTAAATTAATATTAGCTACTAGGTTAAAACTACGCTACGTAGCTATCTTTAAGGGCTAGAGCCTTTAATCTACCTAGTTTCTATCTATATTAGTACCTAATTAGCTGTATATAATCTTAGAAAATAGATAGATATAAAAAGCTATTAAGTAGCTATAGAGGATATATATTCTAGAATTAGCTCTTACTAATAGAAGGCACTAGCTATTATTACTAGATAGCTATTTAAGCTATATTAATATAGACTTCTTCTATGCTACTTAGCTAGCTAAGGTATATCTTATATTTATACTACCGTATTTATTCTATCTTCTATAGCTATTAGATCTATTAGTGTTTTTTATAGTTAAGTTAAAATACTAAAATTAGATCTAGGACCTAGCTAGCCTTAATAACGCCGTCTCTATTAAAAAGAAACGCTTTATTAGCTAATACTATGTAGCTAAAGAGAAAGCCTTTTTAGATTAAATAATTTAGGCTAGATAGAAGGCTGCTAGCCTTATTCTATATAACCTAGATTAGATAATTAAATTATTATAAGTATTAGGCTAGTGTAAGGCACTGCATAGTAGGCAGGTATAGGCACTTAAGAAGCAAAGGTATAGATTTAGATAGAGATGAGACGAATCCTTGCGAAGTCGTAATAGTGTAATACTAAGGCTATATAAGGGCTGTTACGTAACTAGGCACGTGCTGGGCCTATTCTAGTAGGATGCTAATAAGAGGTAAAGGTAGGCGTTATATAGCCCCCCCCTCTTATTAAGCGCTGTCCTAGTGCTTAAGAATAGGCTTAAGCCCCTAAGCCCTTACTTTAAGAAAAGAAAAGGTTTACGCTTAGTACTAAACTCCTAAAAAACCTCTTTTTTTTTAAGGCAAAAACGTGTTATAGAGAAGATATCTAAGGTAATATAGAGGCTAGGGCGCGTACGTCCTATCCTTTATATAAGAAGTTTCTAGATAGGTTCTAATAGCGCGTAGCTTTTTCTAACCTTTTAGTAGTCTTAGTAGCGCTATAGTTCTATTCTATAGGTTCTTAAATAGTAGTAGTATAAAGCTAGGGCGGGATGCTCCTAGCATAGTTACGTAGCGCTATTACTCTAGGTTCTATTATTTACATGTAAATAGGGAGACTATCTCTTAGAGGTATTTACGTTTAGAGCTATAGCTTACTAAGTATATAAGTAGAATAGCGTGTAACGTTCTTATTTATAAATAGGAAGTTACTTATTACTATAATACTTAATTACTCTATAAAGTAGTAGAGTAAGGTTTATTTCCTAACGTATAGTAATTATAGCTAGTGCGTTAGCATATAGGTATAGAGTAGGCAAATATGTTATAAAAAGTATTTAAGTTATATAAAAAGTAGCTTAAGAAGATATATAAGTACAGGTAGTTAACTTATAGGTTCTATTTCCTATTTTTATTCTTAGCTTAATATTTATATTAGTCTAACTTCTAAATTCTACTATACCTATTACTTCTTCTAAGTAGTATAGTAATAAGGTTCTTTTATAGAGGGTCTGCTAGCTCCCTACGCACCTTAAAGGCTAGCCTTCTTTAGTACGTTATTAGTACTAGGCGTGTCTTTCTCTATTTTATATAAAGGGTATTACTATTAAAAAGCTTTAAGAGGTAGCTAGAAGTAAGTAGTACTTTAAGGTTAACGTCTTTATAACCTATAAGCGCTGTGTAAAGTAGTATAATACTTATCTTCTAGTATATTTACCTCTTCTCTACTATAAAGGTAGGTCTCTACTAACTTTCTAGATAGGTTAAGCTAACTTTCTATTAGTACTTTAATATCTTAACCTTCTATATTATGCAGGCTAAGCGTTATAATGCTACCTACTATTCTAAGGCTAATAATACCTAGGCGAAGGTGTATGCCTACGCTATTATTATAAATTAGAGTATAATCTACTAGCGTTCTAAGATTAAGCGTCTTTAGAAGCTTAATAGCAGAAAGCTTAAGTATATATAATAGCGTTCTACTTCTTATAAGAATAACTTTACTTAATACTAAGTAGATACCTTTTCTTTTTCTTTCTATACGCGTCCCGCGTATGTTTCTAGAACGTGCTAAGGTTTATAGTAGGGTTTAGGTAGTATAGGTTATATAATGCCTACTAACTTTATAGCCTATAAGAGGATAGAGGCGCACTTTACGTAGGTTAATAATAGTAGTAATCCTACGCCTAGTTTAGTAACTAACTATAAGCGTTACTAGTACTACTATAGCCCTAATACGCTAGATTATATAGCACTAATATCTTAGGATAATTCCTGCTAGTTTACGCCTAGTTCCTCTATAGGTAGTAATATCTTACATGCTCTTACTAATAATACCCGTATATAGAATTCCTCTTACTAAAGGGTTATAGGTTCTTTAGTATATATAGAGGGTTAATTAAATATTAACTATACGTAAAGCTATAGCCTTACTATTCTACTTTAAGCTATAACTCTATATAGAATATCTAGAGGTCTAACTTTTAGGTTACTAATTAGGTAAAGTCCTAATAAGTAGCTATTTAGCTTAATCCTTAGATTTCCTATAGGGCTTTCCTCTTACAACCCTATAAGTAACGCAGTATAGTCCTATTTACAGTTTAGGTACTTAATAACGTATTATAAGTCTTATATTACTGTCCGTAAGTAGTAGTCCTATTTATAAAATTTTACTAATATTCTTCTAGAAGCTCTATATAATTATTAAGTATAGCCTTTAGTTTCTATATACTTTACTCTAGCGGCTAGCCTAGCTATTTAATATAAAAGAAGCGCTAGTTCTTAACTATCTTATAGGCTAGTATAGCTTCTACTTTATACTAGTCGCTGTTATCTAACTCTAGGTATTTTATAGGGCCTAGCTTAAAGTTTAAGCTATTTTATAGTATTACCTACTTCTTAAGTAGAGAGATGTAAAAGATAAGATATAGATAGGATATAAATAGGGGAAGCTTAAGCTAGTAGCTAAGCTTTCTATGCCTTACTATAATAGAGAATAGGCCTATAAACTTAGCGTTAAGCTTCTTTAAAGGGCGCTTTATTTTAATATAGGTTAATTTTAAAATAACCTAGTCCTTAACTATAAAGTACTTATTTATTTACTTAGTATTATGCTAGTAACGTTAGCTCTCTTAAGCGTGTATTAATATACTACATGCATTAGAATACGCCTGCGCTTTTTAGTTAAGGTAGTTCTTAACGCGCTAGCAGATATCTAGGGTCTTTCTAGTAGTATTCTAGTTTAAGAGAGCTAGCTATAACTAGTGCTTATCTTCTAAGCTATTAAAACTCTTAGGTTTAACGCCTATAGTAACTTTAATTAGTAAGTAGCTATAGCTAGAGTACCTCTTAGAGTTATATACGTACTTAGCTGTTAGTAGTAAACCTACCTAGTTATCTTACTAGTAGTTTATATATATACGTAAGTATACCTCTAGCTCCTAGTTCTACCTCTCTATTTAACTATTAGTCTAGAGGTAGAACGCTATACTTATTTATCTAGTAACGTTAAAATAGTAGTAGATATCTATCTAGAACTTACTTATAAACACTAAGCCCCTATTAGAGATTAGTAATAATAGAGGTCTAACCTTAGTAAATACTTTATTAAAAAGTATATTAGCTAGCGCCTAGGCTATAATCTTCTTTATAATAGAAAGGTACTAGACATACTTTACAAAGTAGTTAATAAGAATAAAAACTAAGTTATATTAGTTACTCTTAGAGTCTACTAAAACTAAGAGGTCTATAATAAAATCTAGAGAGTAGTCTTAATAAGGCTAAGAAGGTAGTAGGATTAATTCTAGCTAACCCTATAGCTTATACTATTAGACTTTATTTATTTAGTAGGCTACGTAGCTATAAATGTAATTATTTACGTCTACGCGTAGTTTAGGCTACTAATATTTACGTTAGAGAAGTTTAACTATCTTATCTACGCTATAATAACTACCTAGTAGGTTATTATAATTCCTTATAAGGATTATAGTCCTTAGAGCCTTATTATAGAGGATTAATACTTTTCTAGCTTATTAAAGAATGCCTAGTAGGTCCTTAGACTACACTATAGCGCCTTTTCTTACCTTTCTCTTTTTAAAGTCTTTAACGTACTATATAGTTTTAAGATAGGCTACATCTTACTCCTATACTTCTTAGACGTATTCTAATAGAGTTATAGGGGTGTTCTACGTAAAGCAAGCTTTATTACGCACAGCTTCTAATGTAGACTTATAAGATAAGGAGGTTAGAAACGCCTTAGAGTTATAAAGAAAGACCTTAAGATAGGCGTCTAAAGCTTCTTATCTAGTATTAGGGTAGCTAACCCTGCCTGTGTGTAAGTTAGGGTTAACAGATAACGTATTATTAATTTTTAGTACTATACTAGGGGATCCTATAGTAGAATAGTTTACGCTACTATTAGATTCTGTACGAGTTATAAATAGATCCTTATTAGAATGTATAGCCTTACGCGCTATCTAACTATTAGCGCATAGAGCTATAGGCTTCTAAAGTGCTTATACTCTAAGCTTATTTTATAGAGTAGGCAGTATTACATTACAGATTACCTTACCCTCCCTAAGCTAAAACCCTATAGAGTAATTAGGTTATTATAAAGGCGCGTTAGCTAGATTCTTAGCGCCTAGCTTATATTTAATCTTAAAGTTAAAATAAGCTAATCCTTCTACCTAGCGTACTTACTTAAGGGAGAGTTTCTTTATAGTTATAAAGTACTTTAAGTTATTATAGTTAGATAGTACGCGAACTATATCTAGAGCGTACTTAAGGTAGTATTACTACTACTTAAAGTACTCTATAATCGCGAATAGCTCTTTATTATAAGTATTCTACTATATTATTAGGCCTACAAATTTACAGCTATAGAACGCTACTAGTTTCTAATACTTATCTATTATAATAGAGGTGTCTTAGAGTTATAAAAGTATTTCTACTATTATAAACTTAGAGGCGTTAGTAATAAGTATTACTAGTTTACGTAGGTTAAAATATTATAGGATAGGAGCCTTTATAAAGCGCTCTTAAATATTCTAAAAGGCATCGCATACTTTATTAGGATACGTCTAGGGCTTATACTATTTAGTTAGCCCCTTACTTAATTTCTTAGTAAACTTTAGGCCTACTTTGCTAGTACTAGAGATTGCTTAAGGCGTAGGTAGAGCCTACGCGGTAATTATATAATTTAAGAGTAGGTAAATAATATTAGAGTATCTATAGATAAACCTCTAATAAAAGTTTATAAACTCTAGGAATTGCTAGATATTCTAGTAGCCCTTAGGCTCTAGCTACTCTTAAATAGTTTATATATAGATAGGGTCTATTACTACACCTTCTAGGGTAATAATAAAGCCTAAGAACTTTACATATTTTATTAAGAAGGTGTATTTAAAAGCTTTATAGAAAAGACCCTATTTATATAGCCTCTCTAAAATTTTACGCACGTGTTGTTTGTAATTCGCTTTATCCTTAGAGTATATAAGAATATTATCTAGATAGATAACGCACGTCTAGTCTATTAAGCCTCCTAGCGCCTTCTAGATATATAATTAAAAGGTTACTAGGGCGTTTATAAGACTAAATAGTATAATAAGGTATTTAAAATAGCTATAGCGCGTTTTAAAAGCTATCTTCTACTTATTCTCCTTCTTAATATAGAGCCTATAATAGGCGTCGCGGAGGTTAAGCTTTATAAATACCTTTAAGTAGAAGAGGCGATCTAGCATCTTACTTACTAGGGGTATTAGGTAATAATTCTTAATTATAGCTTAATTTAGCCCCTAGTAATTAATACATAGTTAAAGTATGCTATTTACCTTAAGTATAAAAAGTATAGGGGCTCTAGCTAGAGACTTACTAGGCTAGATTTACCCCTTCTCTAGGAAAGAGTTAAGGTACTCCTATAGAATGTTTAGATCTTTCCTAGAAAGGTTATAGATTAGAAGATTTAGTAGCATCTTACCTTCTTCTAATTTAATAGCGTAATTATACTCTGTATTAGAGGTAATCTTACCTACTAGTTACTTATTAAAACACCGCGCTTTATTATAGAGGTAAGATAGGATTAATACTACCTTCTTAGGATCTAGTTTATCTATATTAGCATCTACTTTATTCTAAGATAAAGTTAGGGAGTAGCTAGAACCCTATTATAGCCTAATAGAGGCGACTGCAACCCTATATAGAGGTGCTTCTATTACTAAGTATACTACTCTTAAGACTATAGCCTTTAGTAACTACTTTAGTTCTAGGTATCTTTTTATATACTAAGCTAGGTAATTACGTAACTATAGCATCTAATTTTTTAACTAGAGAAGTTCTTAGTTATAAAAATATAACGTATTCTAAACCTTATTACTACCTCTAGCTGTAGCTAGTTAGGATATTAGTTTAGAATTAAGTAGAGGAATCTTAACTATTTAGTTAGGATTTAAGAGGAACTAGTACTTTATTACTATTATAAAACGTATATAGAGCCTGCCTAGAAAGAGTATATATACTTCTTCTTCTAGCTAAAGGTTCTATAGTACGCCTAAGGGCTTAGCTTTAAACTATAATTATTTACTACCTAAATCCCTAGGCTACTATATAAATAACCTATTCTATATATTAATATAAGAGTCTGCCTTATATAGCTATAGCTAACTAAGTATAAGGTTATAACCTTATATAGGAATTACCTAGAATACTAACAGCTTAGTAGTTTATTTAATACCTTTAGCGTTATACGTAGTAGTAGTTACTATATATAGTTTACCTAGGTATAGGGGCGTACCTAAGACCTAATAAGCGTTAGGTCTAATCCTTAGAGTAGCCTAAGAAAGGTTCTACTATAGTATAAGGTCCTCCTTAATAATATTTAAGTCTAAGCCTATATTAAAAAGAGCTTAGAATATAGCTAGAGAGATAGTAGGGTAATAAACTTATACATCTACTACTACCTAATTTAAATTACTATACTTATTTTACTCTAGTAGCACGTTAGCTATATTTACTACTAGAGCCTTTTTTTTTAATAAGTTAGTAGTAGTTCTTAAGAACTTATTACTATTACTCTAATTATAGTTCTTCTAGTATTTCTTATAGTAGTCTTCTATATTAGAAGTTTAGTTAGAGGCTATACTATTAGGGTATAATAGTACTATTAGCGTTAACTATAGTTACTAGAATTATAAAGGTTATTAGTTCTATTTCTTCTAGTTAGAGTTAGAAGCTAACGTTATAAAGCCTAGTCTCTTATAGGTAAAGGTTTAGCTTAAGCTAAGTCTCTATTAGGTTTTATCTAAAGAGGTAGTAGTCTATATAGTAGTCTCTACGTCTTAGATTACTTATTTAAACTAGGACTACTTCTTTACGTTCTTAAGTTAGCCTCTGCGCTATATTTTATAATAGAGGGGTTCTAGGTATTTACTCTAAATAAAGGATATTTTTACTATATTATCTCTAAGTATAGGCCGTTCTAGTGCTACCTTATACGCTATAAGGTAGTTAAGGTATACGTTAAATAAGTCCTCTACTCTCTACTTAGCTATCTAGAATTAATAGTAATTATTAAACTTTATAAGAATAGAATCTTTAGTAAGGTCTCTTAGTTTAGCCTATAGTTCTACCTAGTTAGTAATCTTCTAGCTCTTAATAGCCCTAGTTAGGAGGTCTTTATATACTTTATACTTAATAAGCGTAACTACCTATATAGTACGTTTAGTACTATTAATAGTAGTAAAGTTAATAGTAAAGTGCGTTTATACCTTATTAATCTAGCACTCTACTTACTAAGAGGTAGGGGCTCTTTTATTTAAGCCTAAGGTTAGAGCGTTAGAAGCCTTTATTAAGTTAAGAAGGCTTTTCTACGTAAGTTCCGCCTTATTATATAAGGGTATAGGGCGGGACGTTATTAGAGTAAACCTAAATAGGGTTTAGGCTATATTAAGCTTAGCCTAAGCCTTCTTAATCTCTTTAGAATTAGCCTAGCTTACTTAAAGGGTATAGTACTCTTAGAACGCGTTTATAAGAATTACTTAACCTAGGTTAATAGTTAGAGATACGTTAGAGAGTGTATAAAATACTATAAGTATAGAATAGAGCTTCTAGATAGGTATATTATACTTATCTATAGGGAGATTTTCTACTATTAAGAGAGCTTAGTATAACTAGTTTACTTTTATAAGTAGTTATTTACCTTAAGCCCTAGCAGCGTTATAGGTTACTCTTACGTTACTAGTTTCTATTTACTCTAGCTGCGCTTCGCTTAGGTTTTAAGAGTTATCTAGATATGTTATATATAAAGCTACGTCGCCTACTAGCTTATTAGGGTTAAATTAGTACTCCTTAGTATATTCTTCTTTATTTAAGGGCTTCTTAATTCTACTAGTAGCTCTTTAGGCGTAGAAAAGAGTTTCCTAGGTTAATTACTCTATAGAATTAAGACTAGGTATTATATAGAATATAGGTAGCGTATTACTAGTACGCGTCTAGTTTTATATTATACTAACTATCTTCTTATAGGCAGAAGGTTTTTAACGCGTAACGCGTGTATAAGAAAAATTCTTCTTAGGTAGAATAACTAACTACTATCTAATAATAGATAGAAGGATTTAAATTATAAGGCACTATATAGTAGGGAGGTATAGGCACTTAAGAAGTAAAGGTATAGATTTAGATAGAGATAAGATAAATTCTTATAAAGTTATAGTAGTGTAATACTAAGGCTATATAAGAGCTATTACGTAACTAGGCACGTGCCGGGCCTATTATAGTAGGATGCTAATAAGGGGCGAAGGTAGGCGTTACAGCTAGCTGTTACGAGGACGCAACGAGTAGGCCTTTAGTTCTTACGGCGAAGACTAATTAATTACTACGTGCAATATCTAGGTAAATACAAGACGTTATATATAGAATAGAAATAGCGAAATAGATGCAAAGCAGAAATACTTAGGGGGGTAGTCTATGCTTCTAGTGCGCGGACTAACTGCTAGTTAGAGTAAAGTTTAGAGAATAGTTCTAGGCGTACTAATAATAGTATAAACAGGACTTAGCAGTGTTAGAGGATCTAGAAAGAATACTATAATAGTACCCCCCCTCTATTCTCTTTTTAAATTAGGCGTTAGGTTGCTGGGCTACTAGGTACTAGTTTATTTAGGTATTAGGTATAGAATCGCTTAACTACTTTAGTCTCTTCTAGAAACTTAGCTAGCTTCTATAATAATTTATTATAGCTAGTCTATTAGGTTAGGTATTTCTAGGTTTATTTTCTCTTATTATAGTAGATTCTCTTAACACTCTTAATAATAAACTCTAGTTTATTATTAATTATAATAGGTTTAGGGGGCGGGTTTTGCTAGCTAGGTAGATAATTAGATTTAGGCGCGGCTAGTTAGATTAGAGAGATATAAAATACTAGATATATCTTTATGCTACTAGGTAGGTTTAGTTAGTAAGTGTAAGATAAGACTACTTTAGCTACTAGGAATAGGCTAAGGTTCTTCTAGTCTAGCTTCTTTAACTATTAGTTAGTTTAGATATTTTAGGCGTTAAGCTATACTTAGTCGCCTACTTTATACGTTAGGGCAGGTATTTACGTCTAGTTTATATATTCTTACTACATAGCTTGCGCCTATAATAACTCTTTACGTATAAACTTAATTATATTACG
>MU005581.1:555130-569872 GCA_010405425.1 Lentithecium fluviatile CBS 122367
AGAATAACTTATTAAGTTTCTTTAGGCTACTTATAGTAACCTAAACTGTAAACTAACTACCTAGAGTTAACTAAATAACTTAAAGTAAGAAAATAAGAGTTTCCTCTTCTACTTTACTAACTTCTAACGCCTAATTACTAATATAAACCTAAATAAGGGCGCCTAGATTAACTAGCTTTACTATTCTCTATTAGATAACCTTTACTAAGTAATAGTTAGTATTCTAATCCCCTTATCCCTAAATAACTATGCTAACCTAATCGCCTTATATAATAATAATATAAGGTACCTTCTAGCCTGCTACTCTACTCTAACTACCTGTTAACGCTCCTTACTCTCTTATATAGATTCTAATATAATAGAAATAGACTTAAGCTATGCACCTGCTAGATTAAAGGAGCGTAAGTACTATAAGAAGAAAGAACTATACTTTAAGTATAGTAAATATAGCTATATCTCTTATAACTATACTATTCCCCTTTTCTATACTTAAAATAATAGCGTTTCTGCCTTTACCTACTCTACTACTCCTCTAACTTATTTATAAAGGAGTTCTAGCCTAACTACTTTACTCTATAGCCTTTTGTAATAATCCTGCTAAAGCTATAGCTATAGAAGTTTATAAAAAGGCTTATTCTAGAGTTAAGTTACTCTCTAGAACCTATATTATATTAGATCTCTGCTAACCTTTAGACTACCTCCCTAACTAAGAATTAAAAGCATTAAATTAATATACCTATCTTATTAAAATAGGGTAGACTTATTACTACAGTCTAAGCTCTTATTAACTTAAGAGCTAATAGTATTAAATATGTAAATTAAGATCTAGTGCGCTAATTAAATCTCTAACTAAAACTGCTTACCTAGACACTGCACCTAACTAGATTTAATAGAAAATAACTTAAAGGAGGTTCTATTTTATATACAACCTTTACTACAATTACCTACTATAGTTATAAGAAGTAATTAGAGCTATACGTAACTAATACTAGAAGATATAAGCTAATACTAGGCTAACCTTAGTTATATTAATATAAGGTTACCTTTAATTACTAGATGTTAGGATGGTAACCTATAAGGCAGCGCAAGGAGTGTATTATTGCATAGAAGGGTGAATAGTAGCATTTATATATAGACGAGACGAATCGCTACCCTACAGGGAGATAATTTAAGGCAGCTTATAAGAGAAGAATTACCTAACCCTAGTCTAGGCTACTAGCTCTAAAATTATCTCCCCTTCTAGGGCCTCTTAACTTAAGAGGCTAGAGGTAGACTACTTAGTTTATTCTAGCCTAAAATAGCGCTTCTTTGCCTATCTAGAGACCTAGTATAAGTGTATAGTAGAGCTTTTGTTATCTACCTCTACTTTACCTTTACTTTCTCTCTTACCTTTACTCTTATTTTTACTACTACCTTTATAGTTACCTAGTAGTATTACCTAACTCTATAGGTAGGCTTCTTAGTAAGCCTATACTAGGTATTAGTTACTAAGTTACCTCCCTTCTTCCTCCCTTCTACCCCTACTGTATTAACTAGTAGGTAAGTACGTTCTAGGTAGAGAGTATAGGGAAGAGGAATCTAGTATATTTTAGCGTAGAATAGTACTAACTAGATTAAGCAGACTCTTATTACTATCTCTAGTCGCTTTCTACTTCTATTTAGCCTATTCTTCCGCTAAAGAATCTACTATTACTTCTATTATATCTAGCGGCAAGACTATAAACAAATTTCGCATTAAGGTGAATAAGAAGTCTAGAAAGCATTCTGCCCTACCCTATTAGAGCTACATTAAGGCTATAGCTAAGTATAATGTTCTAGGTATAGAAGAGTAGTATAAGTTTACTAGGGGTAATTACCTTTAGCTTAGTACTATCTATAAGAAGGTGCTATTCTAAATATATCTCTAATACCTTAATAATTAGGCCCCCTATTTAATAGTAAGTCTATTATAGCATTTTTTTTAGCCTATTTTAGTATATTCTAACTTTTCTAGCTACTATTAAGCATAATTTTAGGTCTAGAGGATTTTAAGGGCTTATTTCTAATAGTAACATCTTCTTCTAAGGTAGAAGTTATTAAGCTCGCCCTTAAGAAGTATAATAGGGCCGTATAGTCGTATAAGTTATTAAGTAGGGACTATTTAATAAAGATAAACGCCTATTAGACTGCCTTAGATAAATATACTGCAGGGTACCCTATATTTAACCCCTAGAACCTATTTACGTTTAACTAGTAAGGGGCGAAGGCTAGTTGCCCTCTAATAATACCTATAGAGCTCTTAAACCCTAGAACCTTTAATTCTAAGGCTATTATACTTAACTATACTAATAATAAGTAGTAAGAGGCTAATACTACTACTAAGAGACTATATAAGCTTATTTATACGCAGGTTAAGTACGTATTACCTATTTTAGCCTATTTTAGCTACTTCTACTTACTAATATTCTAAAGGGACTTATTTAATAACTAGTGTACTAAGAAAGTACTAATAAGGCATAATAGAGCTCTAAAGATTAAGGATTAGTGCGCTTAGAGTATTATCTACTTTAATAGTTATAAAAGGTCTAAGGCTGCCCTAAGAAAGTAGAACTTTAAGAAGAATAATAAGAATTTACCTTAAAAGAAATCTATAAGTACTCTTTTAGCGCCTTTTAGTAGGGTTTAGCACTAATAGGGCTATATAGTAACTAGGTAAACTATATAGTATTAGAGAGACTAACCTTAAGGTAGCTAAGCGTAAGAAGTAGAAGAGGTAAGTTACTTAGCTCTTTAAGTTAACTTCTAACTCTAGAAAGTGTAAGAAGGTCCTAAGATCTACTAAGCTATCCCCCTCTTACTATAATACGCGTTAACGTGCTACTAAGAGCGTATCCCTAACTACTCTGCCCTTTTACTAGTAAAAGAGTTTAGCTATTCTTAATACGTACGTTATAGGCTTATATAATAAGAAGTTTAGAATATATTATTAGAAAAAATCTAACCTTCCCTAGAGTAGAAGAGTTATAGATAAGTAGAGTAGACTTAAGAATAAGGTCCGTAAGGGGTATTATAATAGGAATTTTATATAAAGAATAGTAGGCGTTAGCGTAGTTTAGCGCAGTTTAGTATAGTTTAGCAGATATTAGTCCTTATAACTCTATATAGGTTACCTTTAGCGTTAGTGTAGTATAGGAAAGCGTTTCTAGTATAAAACTAATAGAGTTAGTTATAATACCCTAGAATAGCGCTAATACTATAGTTATCTAACTAGAGAAATTTATTCTAGTCTCTAAACCTTACTCTTATACTAATTTAGTCTAAAGTATAATAGATATAAGTTCTTCTTTATTAACACTATTAAAACACTACCCTTATAAACCTAGAGACAAAACTCTAAGTCTATTTAACTTAGAGAAAAAATTCTTAAGAAAAGATTTAAGGTAAGAATAGTAGAAGGTATATTAATAATTAATATATAGTAGAAGATTATCTACTAATTATCTCTCTTCTTTAGACTAATAACCTAGCGGTTGCCTCTTCTTTTATACAGCTTTTTAGGCTCTTCTAGCGCAATATAGCGCTTAGGGGAAATATTATGCTCTTTATAGTACGTTTAAAGAGTAGTACTGCTAATATAGATACTAGGTTCCTAAAAGTTCTCTTCTAGGAGATAACCCTTCTAAGAGATAAAGTAATAGTACGACCTATTATCTTATAACTCCCTATTAAGTATTTTATTAATCTTATAGACGTTATTACCTACTAGTTAGAGTATATCTTTTACTAGTCCTAGTAGGTGCGGTAAGGAGCCTACAGGCTTAAAGGGTTCTAATAAAAAGGCGTAAAAGATAGAGTAGATATTTTCTAACCTAGGAAGGTCTACTCTATAGGCTATTTAGCTAATCTTCTTTACTATAGTACCTAGTTCTAGGTACTTTTAGTCTAGCTTCTTTTTTAGACAGAATATTCTAATATAGCGGCTAGAGACGTATACTTTATCTCCTTTTTTTAACTTAAGTAGTAAGCGCTTCTTATCTTAGAGCTACTTTTAGTATTTATTAGTAGCTTTAATTTTTCTAGTGCATTTAGCGTAGATCTTAATTAGCTTTATAGCTATTAATATCCTAGTAGGTAACTCTCTGTTACCTAGTAGTAAAGCGGGCTAGTCTACGCCCTAAGGGGTAAATTTGTAGTAAACCTTAAAGAAAGTCTCCCTTATAGTTAAGTGTATACTATTATTATACGCAAACTCCGCTAGCAATAACTATAGCACCTAGTTATCTTATTTAACGTAATAATAGCATTATAAGTACTATTTAAGCGTCTAGTTCTATCGCTTAGTCTAACTATCTGTCTATAGGTAGAAAGTAAACGTAAGTACCTATCTTAAATTTAGGTAATAATTAAATAAGTCCTATAATTTTAAGTTTATAATAGGATCTCTATCTAATAGTATAGTAGCTAAAGTGCTATAAAGCTAAATAACCTCTTAGATCTAGGCCTAGGCTAAATTAATTCTATCCTAATTACCCTTTACTAGAATATAATAGGCTATTTTAGAGAACCTATCTATAATTACTAGGATTATATTATAAACTATCCCTCTAAACTTACTTAAGGGTAGTTTAGTAATAAAATTTATTATAACGTCCTTCTATAGCTTAGTTAGAATAGGTAGAAGCTGTAATAACCTATAGAGCTTATAGTAGTAAGCTACTACTTTATTATAGAGCGTATAGTTATACACGTAATTCTTAATAGCCTAGAGTATCCCCTTCTAGGTGTATTTATAATAAAGCTTTACTAACGTCCTAGCTACGCTAAAGTGCCTAGATAATAGAGTATTATAGCATTCTTATATTATAGTAGTCTATTCTTTAGGCGTAGTAAGGGTCTTTAGACCCTTTTAGCGCTTTTAGGTAGAGAAATTCTTATTCTCGCCCTATTTATTACTATTAGAGCTAGAGTTATTATTAGACTCTAGCTTAATATTTATTTAATCTGCTAGGTTATTACTATTAACGTTAGTGTTTAGATTTTCTATAGAGAAGCTTACCTAACTTCCTTTAATTACTATAGTTATTTTGCGTGCTGCTCTCTAGTAATTTAAATAGTAAGTAGCTCTAGCTAGTAGTAGCTTACCTCTCTTAGCTATAGCTAAGCGAGTTACAGCGTTTACTATTACTATCTCCTTTTAGAAGGTGCGGCTTATTAAGCTCTTTATAGGCTTAATAAAATCCTTATTTTACTTTCTTATAGGTGCCTTTACCTTAGCTATATAGTTAAGCTAGCGTAAGGAACTGTTAGCTAGGTTTATTAGCCTAAAATAGTGCGTAATAACAAAGTTAAACTTAGATAATATTAAGTAGGACCTAACCTACCTATTATTTAAGCTCTTAGTCTCTATAAACTATTTAAGGTTATAGTAGTCTATTAGAACTTTAAAGAGCTAATCTTTAAGGTAATGCTGCTAGTAGTTTAGGCTTTTAACTATTATAAGGAGCTCTTAATTATACGTATTATAATTATACTCTGCTATAACTAGCTTCTTTAAGTAGAAGTTAATTAGCCTCTACTTTAGCTTCTTATTCTTATTTAGTAATAACTAGCTTAAAATGCTAGCTATTACGCTACTAGAAGTATTAACTTCTACCCTAGTCTTCCTCCTACGCTTAAAATGCGTAAGAATAGGGATATCTAGAAAGGCTACCTTAAGCTCTTTCTAAGCCTTTCTACCCTTTAGGCTAATATCTAGTAGAAGGCTCTTCTTTCTTCTTATAGCTTACCTAGCCTAGGCAGCGTTTAGCGCTTTTTTTATTAATTTAGTAAGAGGGAGCGCCTTTTAGCTAAACCTATTAATAAATTATTAATAGTAGTTTATAAAGCTAATAAAGACGCAGATGTTACGCACAGTATAAGGTATTAGCTACTTCTAAATTATCTTAATTCTATTAGAATCTATAGAGATCCCTTCTAGAGTAATAAGATACTTTAAGTACTTAGTTAACTAAGTATACTACTTATACTTCTTTAGGTTATAGAATAGTTTTACTTTACGTAATCTCTATAATATATTCTAGACGTAGACCTTATACTCTTTCTTAGTATTAGAAAAGATTAAAATATTATTAAGGTATATAATACACGTAACATTAACTAGTCCTACTAGAATATAGTTAATATAGAACTAAAAGGTAGCTAGGGCATTTATAAGCCTAAAAGGCATTATAGTATATTTAAAGTGCCTATAACGTGTGCGGAAGGCTATCTTCTACTTATTACCTTTCTAGATTTAAACTCTATAGTACGCTTCTTATAAATTAAGTTTAGTAAACTACTTAGCCTAGGTAAGTTGCTCTAATAACTCCTAAATTAATAGTAAGGGACTATAATTCTTTATAGTAACCTTATTTAGACCTTAATAGTCTATATAAAGCTATAGTAAGCTATCTTTCTTCTTTATAAAGAGAATAGGGGCTCTAGCTAGCAACTTTAAGCGTCTAATCTAACCCCTCACTAAATACTTATCTATATATTCTCTTAGTAGCTTTAACTTAGCCGCTAAGAGGTTATAGAGAGGTTAGTAAGGGGGAGCTATTCTAGGCTCTAGGTTAATAGTAAGATTATAAGGCCTATAGTCTATAAGTTTCTTAGTAGACTCTTTTAACCCTACGTTTGTATAATTAGCGTAGCGTTTAGGCTATTATCTAAGGTTAGCTAGAGCAGCGCTACTATAAGCTAAATTATATATAATTATAGCGTAGATATCTAAATAAGAACTCTATACTATTTAATTAAATTCTTTAGCTAACTCTATTATAACCTTATAGTACTAACTAGCCTCTTAGTCTAGTATTCCCTAATACTACATTATCTAATAGGTAAAGTTTAACTTAGAATTAAACGTATTAATTTATAGCATACCTAAATATATTAGGTAGCGTTTAAGATCTATAACTATAAACGCTATATAGTGCGTTTTAACGCGCCTACGTATATCTTTTAAGTTTAAATTAGCTACTATAGTACTGTAAACTGTTATTATAAACCTATTAGCTACATCTATAAGTAGATTAGTTAATAGTTCTACCTTTAGTTCTAACTCCTTTACTATTATAGCTAATAGGAGATTTAACTAGGCCTCTAGGTTAATAAGTATCTTAAGATTCTTAGACTTAATAGTTGCCTAGGCTGTTAGTAATCTTATAGGCTTTAGGTAAAGCGCGTTATATAGTCTTCTAAGATCTTTAGAAGGCGTCTCTTTTACTAGGTTAATATAGGCTAGAAGGGTAGTAATTACCTTCTCTAGCTACTACCTTTTCCTAAGCCTTCCTTTTCTACTACATAAGCAATTTTATAAGCCTTATACTTAGGTTAGATATAACTAGGCTTCTTATAGTAGAAACACACTACTTTAAATTAGTTAGTCTTAGTTTATAGCTTAGCGCCCTATTTTAGCAGAGATTAGTAAGTTCTACTCTACTTTAGTTTTTTTAGAAGGGTTACTATTCTTCTACTACTCTCTAGTTATTTCTTCTGCTACTTCCTCTTAATATTTGCCTTAGCCTTACTATGCTTACTTTAATAGTAACGCTAGCTAACGTTAGTAGCCTTCTCTATATTATAGACACTTAAGCGCTTATTAGGGTTCTAGAGATATAAGTTATTCCTTATCTACTCTAGAAGGTAGTTAAAGAACTCTAGAGCCTAAGTTAACTTATTAGTTAAGCCTACCTCTTCCTATAGGGAACGTATATAATTTAAAAGGTCTATAGAAGACTAAGTTAGGCGCTACTAGTATTCCTTTAGAGACTTTATAGCCCTTTATCTCTACTCTAGTCTACTATCTAGAGACTCTAATATTTTCTTTAATAATTAGTCCTAAGTAACGTCCTATAAGAGGTCTAAAGACTACTATTACTACTATTCTATCCTCTAGAAGGTCTTAAGCTCCTTAAAGATATATCTAGCGCTAAATTAGGCCTTCTAGGCCTCTATTATAAAATAGTAGGGGTTATTAATAAAGTAGCCCTTATAATCTATAACCTAGAGGTTATAGTTCCTTTAGTCTCTTTTTATAAACGTATAAGAATCCTTTAGGCGGAGAAGGCTACTTATTAATAAAGTAGTTACTAATTAGTCTACTAAGGATGCTTAGATTACTAAAAGAAGTATAGTGTAATCTTCTACCTTAAATCTTACTTACTATTATTCTAACTCCTTAAGTTTAAGCTTATTAAGCTTTTATTACTTCTATTTTCATAAAACTTCTAGTTACTTTCTAGTCTTATTTATAAGTTATTCACTTAGGCCCTATTTAGGCAGAATATTACTAATTTAGGCTAAGTTAGCTTAGTTACTAGTAGTATAGCTAGCTCTATCTTAATTATTATTTATAGGGCCCGCGCTATTGCTAATAGGATTATTACTAACTTCGTTAGCTATTATAGATAAAATAGCTAACCTTATAGATAGAAAGGATTCTCCTATCTTAGGTTAGTGTTAGCTACGCACTCTCGCGCTAACCGTGTTAGGATTAACTAAGTATAAACGTTAATAAGATAGTTATTACGTCCCTACGGGGTAGCTAGTCCTATAAGGGTAAGTTAGTTCTCAGGTAGAAGCGACGATAGGAAGGAGGCTATTAATTACGTAAGTAAATAACAGAGTAGTTAGTATTAAAGTTATAAAACTATTAAATTAACTATACTTAATAGAATTTAAATAATAGATTGTTAACTAAGTTAAACACTAGGAACTATAAGGGTTCCTGTTATTCCTATATACAGCGATGCTATCCCTTTAGAGCACCGCTATCCTAAAAGCATAGGATAGTTTAGCTATCTAGAAATAGTTAACTATCCCTCGCTTAGCGGGATGTCGTAGCTTAGCGAAATAGTGTTATTACCTAATCTTAGTTACAGTAGTGCCCCGTATTATCGCTGTTATTCTATCCTTTTCGCCCTTTATTCTACATTCTTAAATCTTAACATTACCTTCCCTCTTCCTAGGTAATCGTCCTAATACCCCTGCTTATCCTTCTGTGCTATATTAACTATTAGTATAAAGTCTATAATGCCCTGCGCTTTATTTATATTTTATAGACCTTACTAATTATACCTAAGGAATAATAGACTAATAAAGCGCTTGCGCCTTATAGAGAAACTTCTACCTTAGAGTATTAATTCTAGGTAGCGCGTGTACGCGCAGCTACGTAAAAGATATTATTTTAGTATAGTTATTATAAAGAGAAGAGTCTGTAGTATTTTATAGATATAGCGTCTAGTTATTACGCTAGGTATATTATAGTAAAGGCTAAGTATAGTCTATTTATTCCTAAGAAGGAGTAAGAGAAGGTAGAGTAGGAGAAGTATAAGAAGGAGTTAGCGCTTCTACGTGTAAAGGAGTCTGCTGCGTAGATTACTTAGGTAGTTACTTACGCGTAGCGTAAATTAGTAAAGTTAAATAGTTATAAGTAAGATATAGCGCATTACGACCTTACCTTACTATAGGTTTAAGACTAATTAAATAAGTTAAGTACGCTATTCTTATTTTCTATAGGTGTAGTTTCTGCTAACCTAGGCTAGTTATAGGTTAACAGTCTTTCTTTTAATCCTTTATTAGATTAGCTTCTTAATAATTTTTTATTCTTAGTTCCTTTAGAGTTTATTCTTAGTAGTTTAAGTTTTTTTACTATTATAGAGGATAGTGCTACTCTCTAGCTAAGAGTAGTTTTCTTAGTTACGTTTATCCTATATAATAATAAGTATTAAACCTTAGTCTTACTTCTTTAAGTAGTTACTAATAATTCTATAGGTTAGCTTTTAGTTCCTATATATTTTCTAACTTAGAATAACCCTTCTATTTTACTAGCTATTCCTAGTAGAAGTTACTATTCTAGAAGTTCTATTAGTCTACCTTACAGTACCCGCGTAGTGCCTTAACTTTATACTTATTATCTTCGTCCTTCTAATAGTAGAACGTTGTTTATAATAGTATCCTAGGGTCTGCTAGTTCTAGGGCGGATATATAAAATACTAGGTAGACCTTTATATTACTTAGGAGTTAGAGTTTATAGTTTACTAGACTAATTTATTTAAGAACTAAAAACAGTTTAACTTTTACGTAGTCTAATCCTTTACTTAGTTATATTGTGCGAAGATTTTTTATAAGTAGATATACTCTATCCCCCTTCTTTAGCTAAGGTGCCGTTTTTCGTTTTTAGTTATTATATTTAATACTTTTATATTATGCCTTTTGTATGTTTTCTCTTATTTCTTTATATACTTTATGTATGTCTTTAGCGTCTTTAACTGCTATTTCTATTTATACTTTTATTAGTAGAGTTCTTTTAAAGAGATGTAGATGTCTTCTATAGTTTATATAGAACGGTGTCCGTCTTATTACTTCTAATTTCTTATTATTATACGCTAATTAAGCTATTAGTAGTAGTAATACCTAATTATTTTATAATTTATTACTGTATATCTTTAGGTAGGTTTTTATAGTTCTGTTTATTCGTTCTATTTATTTATCTGTTTATAGATAATAGGCTGTTAATAGTTTTTATTTCGTTTTAATAAGTGCTATTAATGTTATCTAATAGTTAGATGTAAATAGTTTATTTTAATTACTAATAATTATCCTTAGTATTCTATAATACTTAACTAGTTAGTCTAGAATTATAAATTTAAGTTATCTTACTGTATAAGTATTATAGAATAGAATTATTTCTATATACTTAGTAAATTAATTAATAATTACTAGTATTACGTTATAGGATATATTAGTTACTAGGTCCTTAGAGTTTAGTAGGCTAGTAACAAAATTTATAGAGATATTAGTCTAGAGTTCTTCTAGAATTTAGATAGCTTACATTTCTCTATATAGTATATAAGTACTATGTTTATTTTTCTAATAGTCTGCGCATTTCTAAATATAGTTTATAACCTTTTATTTTATTCCCTTAAATTAGTAGTTGCGCTAGATAAGTTCTATAGTCCTTATAATACTAGGGTGCCTATATATTAGGTCGTTATAGTATTACTTAATAACTTATTCTTATTATTCTTTAGGTACTTCTTATCCTATTATAAGGAGCGTATTAAGTTCTCGTAATAGGCTAAGTAATTTATCTTTATTTTACACTAGGATAGCAGCGCGTGCGATTATTTTATCTCTAGCTAAGTTATTTTATTAGCTTAGTGTATTAGCGCGTTCGTTTTCTTTTCTAGGTGTATATACAATCTTAAACTTATACTATCTAAGTACTTTAGACTATCTTACTTATCTTAGCGTAAGATCCTTTATTATTATAAACCTTAGAAGGTTCTTATTATTAGTAAAGATAATAAGTTTAAAACAGCTATATACGTAGATTTGCTAGTGTTTAAGTGCTTTAATAATTATAAATAGTTCTTTATTATAAATATTATATTATGTTTCTACATCTATAAGCTTCCTTAAGTAGTAAGCTATTAGGTACTATTTCTTATTTCTTTCTTACTTTGCGCAGGCTCTAAGAGCTTAGTTGCTTACGTCTATTTTAATTTATAATAGCTTATTACTTTAAAAGTTAATAAGTACTAGCAGTATAATACATGCTATTTATAGAAGCTAGAAAGCCTTTTCTTATTTATTTCCCTATATAAATAGTACGTTTTTCTTTGTAAGTTCTGTTAAGGGTATAGTAACTACTGCGTATTTCTTAATAAACTATTAATTAAATTCGTAGAATCCTAGGAATTCTTAGATATATTTTACTGTCTTTAGTTGTAGCTATATGCGTATAGCTTTAATTTTATCTAGGCTTATCTTAATACCTTATATATTAATAACAAAGCCTAAGAACTTAAGTTCTTATACGTAGAACTTGCATTTCTTAGGTTTTAGGCGTAGGTTTGCTTTCTCTAATGCGCTAAGTACTGCCTTAACGTGTCCTTAGTAGTCCTTATCTCGCTTAGAGAAGACGAGGATGTCGTCTATATAGGCGATAATAAATATATTAAGGTGTTCTTATAATACGTTATTAATAAGTGCTTAAAATGTTACAGGTGTATTAGTAAGTCTAAAGGGTATAACTAGATATTTATAGAGTCTATATCTTAATTAGAATACCGTCTTCTATTCTTCCCCTTCTTTTATCTATATTAGGTGGTAACCGTCTTAGAGGTCTAGTAAGGTAAAGATAGTTACTTTTACTAGTCTATTCCTTAGTTTAGCTGCATTAGGTAATAGATATTAGTTTTTAATAGTTATTACGTTAAGTTATTAATAATCTATATATAGTTATAGTTCTCTATCCTTCTTTCTTATAAAGGTAAATAGGCTAGCTGCTAGTAATTTTAAGGGTTAAATATATCCTTTCTCTAGGTTTTTCTTTATAAATTCTCTTTCCTATTTAAGTTCTTTGCTAGTTTTTATATAGAGTAGTCTAAAGGGTAGTACTTTCCCTTCTTCTAGGTTAATTATATAATCCTAGGGTTAGTACTTAGGTAGGTTTACCTTTTCTTTCTTTTTCTAAAACAGGTGTTTCTATTTTTTATATTATTCTAGAATACTATAAGCTATACTATTACTTATATTCTTACGTTTCTTAACCTAGTAGTTCTAGCTAGCGTCTTCTAAGGTTAATTTATGTTTATTAACTTCTAGTCGCGAGAGTATGTTAAGTTCTCTTTTATTTATTATTAGATTCTACTAATATATAGGTACCGCCTATAATGCATAGTTATAGCGTGTTAGGGATATCCTTCCCTTATCCTATTTAATATATAGGTTATGCCTTCTTAACTATAGTAACCTAAGTACTACTTTATAACTAAAGGATCTTAGTATATTAAAGATAATCTATTCTTAGTATTTATTAATCTTAAGCGTTGCTTTAACCTTATAGTCTATTCTTAGTATCTTAGGCATTAGTACCCTATCTTCTACGTATAGAAGGTAAGATTATTATTTTTATCTTAACGTAAGTCTAGCTTTTCTAGTAGTAGTAGGTAAGATATAGTTCTCTTATACCCCTAAGTCTATTATAGCTCTAGCCTTAATATTTCTAACTTAGATAGTAAGTTTTATTAATGCTCTATTACCTATAGTATTAAATTCTTAAAAGGCGTTTTCTCGCCTTAATTTTAGTCTAAAAAAGGTTATCGTCTAAGTTTAGGTGCTTAGTAGTTATTATTATTACTTCGCCCTCTGCGTAGCTTATATCTTATACTATATCTAGAGTTAATTTGCATAGGGAATACTAAAGGATATAAGTAAAAGCTGTATTTTTTCTTTTTATAGTAGTACTTCTTGCACATTACTTCTAAGCAGGTTTACTACTTATCCTAGATACAGATGCCGTCTATAAGTAGTATGCATGCCGTGTTTTCTGCGTTAGTTTTCTATAGGAAGTACTATGCTTCGCGTTTATCCTATAGGTGCTTATTATATTTATCTATAGGGTAATTAAACTATTCCTACTTACATTAATGTCTAGCCCTAGAGAAGTAACTTCTATTAATCTTATTCCTATAGTGTACCTTATAGTAGTCGTCTATATATATAGTATAGTTTATATTTTTATATTTAGGGTTATATATATTAACGTAGTAGCGTAGTTAGTAGTTTAGCTATTTATTATTATACTTCTATTTCTTATTTTAATACTTATAGTTATATTTTATAGTATCTTCTATTTCCTAGGTAACTACGCAGAGTCTTCCTCTATTTTCTTTTATAGGCTTAGGTTTCTCTTCTAGGATCCTATATAGTAGAGCATCTCTGTTACGCAGTTATGTCTTAAACTCTTTAAAGAAGTTCTATACTATAGGCGTGCCTAGGTAAGGTTCCTTTACATCTAGATACGGCGTTAGTACGCGGTTAATAGGGTAATAGGGTTCCTTCTTATTATTAAGTTCTTCTAGACCTTTATACAGTTGTTCGTCTAGGGTGTCTAGGCGCTCTATTATTTCTAGATTAATTCTTTTAATTATGTTAACTACGTTCTATTCTTCTTCCTCTATTTCCTAGTTATTCTTTATTATAATATTTAGCTATTATTTAACTTTATTCTTAGAACAGCAGTTCTTTGCAAGGTAGCTAGGCTTACTATATTTAAAGTATTTACGCGTCTCTACTTCTTAGAACTGTAGTTCTATTAGAGGTCCTTTAGAGTTGCGCTAGTAAGGCTTATAAAAGCCTAATTCTTCTAATTCCCTTTTCTTTAAGTTATTATACTAGATTCCTTCTATTAGCTAATAACTATAATTATTATACTAGTAGCGTTATAGTTAACTACCTAAGGCTTAAGGCTTTATTAAGTAACTATTAGGTAGCTTCCTAAAGCTAGGGCGTAGCTTCTATCCTTATTAGTATAGTTCTTAATATAATTTATACTATTTAGCGTTAATTCTAATAGATTCTTTATATAGATTCTTTAGAAAGGTAATAAGGTTCCCTAAGCGTAGTAGCTCTTTGCAGATTTTTAGTTTTAAGCCTTACTTATATATAACTATTAAGGGTACTTCCTTTTAGTTAAGCTATATAGCGTATTTCTTAAAGTGCATAGCGTAATTAGTAATAGAATACGTCTATTAGAGTTACTATATAGCTTATTTAGTAAGAGGTACTTAGTTAGTAATACTAAAAAGCTACCTAAGTTCCTTCTTAAAGTTCTTATAGTCTTTAATAATCTAGTTAATAGCGTCGCCTTCGCGATTCTTCTTAGCTAGGTAGCTTAAGAGGTATAGTTAAATCTAGGTAGCTACTTCGCCT
>MU005581.1:587503-617179 GCA_010405425.1 Lentithecium fluviatile CBS 122367
CTTATTAAATATATATTATATTTTCTAAACTTTCTAGATAATCTAATAACTTAATATTAGTTTTAAGTAGTTTAGAAATGTATTAGCTTTATACTATTTTAAGGCTTAATTAACTAGGTAACTAGCGTACTTATTACTATTAAGATACGCTTTACTTATAAGTAATAGCTATACTAAGTCTATAGTAACCTAATAGAATAGATACTACGCGTAGTCTACCTGCTACCTCTTTAAAATTAGCTTTATAAGCTTTATCTCTATATAGACTTAGTAGAAGGTGTCTTACTCTTTTATAAGAGCTACTCTATTAACGTTCTTCTTAAGTTTCTTAATTACCTTCTTACCTAGGTAACCCTATATTACGTGCGCTGTCTATATAGATACCTTCTACGTAGGCCTTAGTGCCTTTAAGGATTAATATAATATACTAAAAGATAATAATTAAGTCTATTTTAGGCGTCTTAATGCATCTACGTTAATAAGCTAATGCCCTTTAGTATACTTAAGGTAAGTAATAATATTATACAGCTAACCTCTATATAGAACGTTCTATTCTAAGTTAAAGTAGACGTTAATTTATTAACAGCGCGCTAATTCTATTACACTTATAAGAAAACCCTTAATAAAGGTAACGTGCGTTAATACTATACCTTATACCCCTTATAAAGTCTTAGCTATTAGAGTTATACTACTCTAAGTAGTAATTAGAATATAGCTAGTTCCTACACTAACAGTCTTATAAATAAGGGCGTTAGACTCTTATATCTAACCCTCTTATGCCTCGCTATTTATTATATACGTGTTTAACCTAGGATTAATAATCTAATAGTTATTTAGTTTATCTATATTATTATTATTACTAACTATAACGTATAGACCTTCTATAGGCTTTAAGCCTTTATTAATATTAATATTAAATATAGTAACCTTATTATTATACCCTAGTATAGACTCTTAGTAAATATATTACACAACGTTAGTTATTAGGTTTTATAAAGGTTAACTATTATTAAGGTTAAACGTTAAGTTTACCTTATTCTTCTTTCTCTAGTTACTAAGAGCTATATTAACTCTCTCTACTAGGCTAGCGTCTTATTAAGTAGCGTTAATTTACTCTTAAATAACCTTTTTTATTCTCTATAATTTAGAATATTTAGGGTAATTAGGGTTAAGATTAAAGTAATTAACCTACTAGTACTTTAACCTATAGATATAATTAGGTTTATAACCTTATAAGTAGCCTTACTATATAACATCTACTAGCTTTCCTACTTTAAGCTTAGCTACTAACGTTATAAAACCTATAGATATAGGCTTAATCTATTATAGGTATATTATAAACTTAGTAACGTATTTATCTACTAATAGTACTTTCTTAGAATTCTTTATCTTAAGCTTATATAGCTTTCTTAAGTAGGCTGTTACCTACTTTAGGTTAATTATCTTATAAGTAACTAGAAAATCCTTCTACGCCCTTATTCTTATTATCTTTACTAGTTTAAGCTTTTTATACTAGTTAGTAACGTCTACCTAGTTATATAGCTATTTCTTTACCTTCTTACCGCAGGGCGCTATCTAGAGATTAGTATATTTACTTATTAAATTACGTTATCGCGTAGCATTAGTTAGTATAAGGTACTCTTTTAGAGTAATAAGTTAATTATAAGCTGTTAACTTATTTTAGAGTAAGTAGAAATACCTCTTAGCTATTATCTTACTAATCTCTAAGTTAAAGTCTACTAGGGCTCTTCTCTTCTTTCTTTACTCTATATTATACTTTTTATAGCGCTTATAGTCTTATTTATATAACTCTCTATTATCTACGCTTAGGAACCTAAGGCTCTTAGCGCCTTTCTTATATATAGTAAGCTTAGGCTCTAGTAGTTACTTAAGCTTTAGCAGCTCTATAAGAGGTGTATTTAGGTTAATATACTACTAGAGGTTAGTCCTCTAAGTAGAGTCTTATTATATAAATAGCTAGTTATACTAATTACTAGGTTTATTAAGGACCCTAGTAATACGCGTTATTATAGAGTTAGACTTAGTAGTTATTATATTTATATATATCTAAAGGATTTTCTAATAACTTAAATATAGTTTAATTATAACCTAGGCTTATAACTATTACGTTAAAGTAGAAGCTTTTAGAGAACTATATTAATTCTCTATATAAGGCTAGGTAATAGCTTTTATATTACTAAGTTGTTAAGCTGTTAAGCTGTTAAACTAAACACCAGCAATAGCACGCCATTACGAGAATCAACTCTCTCAAGCATGTGAAAACCGTCACACATGGCCCTTAGACAGTTAAGAACTCTCAATGACCTTACGACGACCGGCGACGACTATTAGGACTAATATATAGCTAATAGATCTAGATTCTACGGTTAAATAAGGTCTACAGGCAGTTGCTTAATGAGCTGACGTTGTCCGCCGGCCCCAAAAGCTCCGTCTAATTGGCCCGCAGCTCCTGCCCCTTCGGGCGTAGTTTGGCCGGTTTATCTGAGTTTATGCGGTACCTGGGTTGGGCCTTTGTTCAGCACTGATTTTGGGTAACAGAATTGTACAATTCGTCCAATCATTGTTTGAGTAACCACTGCCGGAACTGGCGGGGTTCTTCCTTGGTTAGCGGGACGATGGCAACGAGGGTAGAAGAGTGAGGGGTAAGTAAACGAGGTTATCCTAAACGTCAAGTTACATCCACGCACTAAGCGACCTGCTTCCTAAATCTCAAATAAATCGGCTCCCGGCTTTCAAAGCAATGTCTCGACCACTCCTCACAAGCATTCACATCCGTCTGTGACGACGTATCCCCCATCCACCAAGACCTCCGCCTATGCCCCTTATAACCATCCATCTGGTCCAACCTCGTCGTGACTGCGCGCCACTCAACCTCGTTCGGCGCCCTACACTCCCCAACATCAATATACCTCGTAACTGAAATAATGTACGGCAGCGCACGTGCCGCCTTCGATGTGCGTCCTGGATATAGCGACGCGGCGTGAACCTGGATCATGACTTCGGTGGGGCAGTTAGGGCAGCGATGCAGGTCATGCGTGTATCCCGCGACGAGGTCGGATAGGGGGAGGTTTGTGATGTATTCGGCGGCGCTTTGGAGTTCTTGGTCGAATTTTTCGGCGTCGAGGCCCATGCGGCGGACGTGCGGGCAGAGCTCGTTGATGTGGTCCCTGAAATCGAGCATGTCTGTAGGCGTTTCGAAACCACGCGAGTACCGGTAGCGGATTAGGAGGTGCCCGTCTACGGGTACAACGGCGGTCTCATGTGACCAACCGCGTTCCTCCGGCTTAAAGAGATTCAGGTTGAAGGGATTTCCGTAGTCGCCGGTGTATCGGTATGCGCGCATGGTTTTGTAGAAGGTCAACCAGTGGATGTTCCACCCGCACAAGGATAGCTTCTCAGGAAAAGTTTCCCGGTGTTTGGGGCATATATATGCAGTAGGCACTTTGGTTTTGGAGGAGATTGGCGACCCACGTTTGAGTTCACTGCGCGGATGGAATGTGCCACATGCGTGGCAGATGTAGTCGTCTGGACGTTGTGCCTCAAAGTGCTGCAGGAATGTCGCGCGCTCAGACTCGTTTCCGGGAAGCCGGAGAAGCGCAAAAGGATGAAAGTATTCTTCGATTGTGCAAAGCATGCGTCGATTCGTGAGGGCTAAGCTCGCAATGGAGGACAGAGACAGCGGGGCTATGACTATGATAAGTAGCTCCGTAGGCAACTTGTTGAATAGTGTTGGTGGAGAGCCCTTGGCAGAGAAGTTGTATTGTGGCCTGGAGTTGCATTGCAGTGGAGGAGCCTTCTTGCGACTGCGCAGTAGTCTGTTGGCGCGCGGCTTGATTGGAGAGATAGATTCCATATTGAGGGCCAAAGCTCACCCGGAGTGGCCTCAAAATCAGGAAGCGTGGAGTACCAGAATAAATATTGGTTAGAGATGGTAAGAAATACCCAGAGAACAGAAGGAGGAGGTGGGAAGTGGTGGAAATTAAGAAGAATGGCGTGGGATGTCATGGAGCTATATGCGGGACCCGTCCAATTCTTTAATGGTCGACGGAGCCATGTGTCCAGAGGTGCTTGGACTACACGCCGCATACAGCGCTGCTATGCTGGGTTGATGCCTTGAGTTTGCGTATCGTTTATGCGTTGAAAACGAGGATACACCCTTCTTACTTAGCCGAGCTTAAGAAAGTGGTGACTAGATACAACACCGATAGCACACCCCAATGAAGCAATTGGTGAGGCTCGCCCGAGTCCCAGTTTTTCGGGCGGAGAATTAATGCAGATCAGCCGAAACTATCAGAAGCGGTTGGTTGTCAGTGAACGTCGACCTTGTTTGCTGCTCTCGCGCCCAAGTGGCCGGACCATACCGGGCTTGCGGAAATCTACACGATGCTTGCCCTAGGATCTTTCCGGACCTGCGGAATTAGAGGAATGTGCGCGCGTGGTCGATGCTTCTGCTCGCTTATTTGTATCATCTTTGTTTCAAGTCCTTCTAGACTACGCATTTCCGCTCAGCTGCTGTTTCCACCCCGCGGGGCACGTCCCTGTACAAGCCAAGCCGCTGTCGCTGTTCATATTGCTACACAGCACCTTTGCCGAACCACCGTTCTTCGGCTTGATTTCGATGTTTTTGAACTTGAATCCTGTGCACGGCACCTGCAGATTTGCCTTTGTCAGCAAGTTTGTCAAGCATGGCGTTTTCTACAAGGCAGACGCACGCTTTTGCTGCAATAGATACCCGCGGCGACGTTGTAACGACTCGTACCTGTAATGTTCTCCCACGTAACATCGCTGATCTTGAGGCGGCTGCCATCGCAGTTGCTGTAGGAGTAGATACAGGGCGATACGTATATGGGCTGGTTTACGTCGGTGAATCGGAAGTTCCGGAAGGTGATGTTGCGGACGTGCCCTTGGCCAGGATACGTCTTGATCCAAGCGGCGTTGGAAGAATGAATTGCGGTGAAGTCCTCGAAGAGCACGTTCTCGACGTAGTCTGGGGTGGTGGACGGATTGCCGAGGGAGCCGATGCAAGCGGCGCCGGATTCATGGCAGGTTACGTTCTTGACGTATATATTGGAGCTGTTTCCTTTGATGGAGATGCAGTCCTGAGAACAGGTGAGAATGGCTACGTTTGGAATGCGAATGGTGTTGTTCTTACATCGCCACACGTCACAACCCAGTTCTTAATGGTAATGTCTTTAGAGTTCCAGGTGTCCGTTCCATCGGTGTTGACGGTACTCCATTGGGAATTGGAGGTGGCGTTCATATCCAGGTTCGTCATAGTAACGTTTTGGGAATGTGCGACGAAAGTATGCCTATTCGCGCGTTAGCACACGGGGCCGGGCAGCTCCCGCGGGTGTCTTGCCAGAACTGTGGCTGCCTCCACGTGATCCCGTCAATGAAAACATTGTTGGCCTTCCATAATGTGAGGCTGATTGGGCGGCCGGCCTGGTTGGAATTGTTTCTGTTCTGGTCATACCACTTTTGTCCGTTGCCGAAGAACAGTGCCTTGCCATGCCCCCTAATCGAGAAGGTATCTCCACCAAGTCGAAATGCTGTGCTCCTCTGCGCATACGTAACGCCGATGCTGTTCCGGAGCCAGTAATTGATATCGTCGTTCCACGTTAACTTGCCTTTGATTGAGATGTCACAATTTCGTAGGTTGAGTACGTCCATGACCTTTGCAATGGTGTAATCGCCTTCTTCAATCTCAATCTGTCCGTTCTGGCCACACTGCTTGAAAGCATCCATGATGGAGGGAGAGTCGTCTTTGCTGCCAGAGGGCGTTACGGTGCAGAGACTGCCGGTCTTGTTCATACCGGCGAAAGCTGAGCCGACAAAGAGCAGCGTAAGCTGCACAGAGATGGATATGAACATGGCGGGCTGTGGTTAGGACAAGCTTTGGACGGGTCGGCTAAGAGCGCGACAAGACCTTATGACAGATGATGCTGTGGGGCACAACCATGGCTGTCGAACACGACGGCATCTCGCGTGTCCCAAAGTGGGAACGTGCACGGTAGAATTGATTTGATTCTGGGCAGAAAGGAGGGGACAATGCCTGTCATCGTGGCAAGTCGTTTTCTAGATAGCCGGTTGTTGTTCGGCTATTCGCAGGTTGATGGTCTAGAGATATTGAGGTCCTTGTCGTCACAACGTGGGAGAGTCCCGGCGAATGAAGGGGGGATTGTGGTCCGCTGCGGGTAAAGCACCGCCCAAAGGGTAGGCATCATGTCGTGTTGGTGGCAGAAGTCCGTCGCCGGCGATGTTTGGCAATGGGCGGATAACAACTACAAGAGGACAGAGAAGTATATTGAGACAGTAAAGAGCGAGAGATTTGAATGTAAATATCCCATGGTGGAGCACGTGCTGATGACGGCACATGTCCTGCGCTGTGGTCCTGTGGTGTGGTGGTGAGGGGTGAAGGAAGACATCGGAAGCATTGAGACGGCAGGTGCTAGCGCGGCGGAGGGCGGACGGCTGACTAAGCCACATACAAAGCATGGCACTTGCAACATTTGGGGATTCAGCGCAACGCCATTGCAACGCCATTGGCCTCGCAGGGCCTGCGAAAGACGCTCGTTGCCATGAACCCCGCTGCTTGCCTCCGCGCCCTACGCGTCCGACCCGAGATCCGCCGCGTGCGCCCCTCGCAGCGCCCGTTCACACACCCCACATGCACACGCCCGGCGTCGACGGCCAGCGCGACGGAGACGGCAACGAATGCGCGCTCGGCCGGCACCCGCACCAAGAACTTGGTCTACGGCTCGGCTCTGACGCTCGCCCTCTCCTTTGGCTACCTCTACATCACCGATACCCGCGCCAGCTTCCACGAATGGCTCGTCGTGCCCGTCTTGCGACAGGCCTACCCAGACGGCGAAGAGGCGCATCGTGTGGGGACGCGCCTGCTGAAGGCGCTGTACAGCTTCGGCCTGCACCCCAGGGAGCGCGGGGACCCCGATGCTGCCGGCGATCTGGAGGTCGAGGTTTTTGGGCACACACTGCGAAATCCCATCGGCACATCAGCGGGGCTAGATAAGGGCGCCGAGATCTCCACGCCCATGCTCGAGATTGGTGCTGGGCTGATCGAGGTCGGAGCTGTGACGACAGTGCCCCAGGAGGGCAACCCGAAGCCGAGGGTCTTCAGGCTGCCCTCGCAAAATGCGCTCATCAATCGCTACGGGTTCAATTCGGAGGGTGCCGAGATGGTGGCAATGAGACTACGGCAGCGCCTGAGGCAGTTTGCATACCATGCCGGCCTGGGCATCGACGAGGACGCCGAACGCATTGTGCTGGATGGCGGAGCAGGGGTCCCTCCCGGGTCCCTCATGCCGGGCAGGCTCATGGCGGTCCAGATCGCGAAGAACAAGAACACGTCCGAGCACGACATGGAGGCCGTCAAGCGCGACTATACTAGATGCGTCCATCACTTGGGCAGGTATGCCGACGTCGTCGTAGTCAACGTCTCCAGCCCCAACACGCCCGGTCTCCGCACCCTGCAGAACGTCGAGCCTCTGACGCAGCTGCTCGCAAGCGTCGTGGAAGCCGTTCAGAAGGTCGATCGCAAGACGAAGCCCGCCATCATGGTCAAGGTCAGCCCCGACGAGGACTCGGAGGAGCAGGTCCTGGGCATCTGCGAAGCCGTCTGGGAATCGGGCGTCGACGGCGTCATTGTGGGCAACACGACGAAGAAGAGGCCAGACCCCATACCCAAGGGCTACCAGCTGCCGTCGACCGAGGCGAGCCTCTTGCTGGAGCAGGGAGGCTACTCTGGCCCACAGATGTTCGAACAAACGCTCCGTCTTGTTAAGAGATATCGGCAAACGCTGGACAATGGACCCAAGAGGCTCCCGCCGCCACCGCCACCATCCAAAAAAGAGCCTCCCGTGGCCGGCCACGCAATAGGCGACGAGCCAGATGCATCCATCCTAGACAAGATCTCCCCCTCAAAAATACCATCCGAAGCACCCAGCTCGGAAAACCCAACGGCACCCAAAGCGTCCGCCTCCCTCCCTTCCGAATCGACCCCTCCACCCACCAATGTTGATGACCTCGCCGAGGCTGCGCCCACGCTGTCATCCAAGCCCCCAGCCTATGCAATGGATCCCACCCCAGCACCAGCTCCTGCGACTGCCGGCGCCCGTAAAGTGATATTCGCGTCGGGCGGCATCACGAACGGCCGACAGGCGAGAGAGGTGTTGGACGCCGGCGCTAGTGTTGCCCAGGTGTACACTGCTATCATCTACGGGGGTGTAGGTACCATTAGCCGGATCAAAGAGGAGATGCGGGAGGAGGCAAAGAAGAAGCGGTAGAGTGCGGACAGTGTATATGTTCATGTATGAAAAATAAACATGGTACCAAAAGCTGGCATACTGCACTGTGCAACGGTGTTCGTGCTAGTCGAAGCAGGAGAGGAGCTACCCTAGCACTGCAGGCGGGCGAGGCGAGGCGAGGCTGGGCGAACCGAGCCTAACGCGATGATCAGCCCGCGCCGTCACACGAGCTTGTGACTTCCCCTCACGGGCACCAAGCCCACGCACAAGACCACATCTCATGTCCCAATATATTCTGGCATCAGGCAGCACCAATCTTCCACTCCTGCAATCCAAACCCACCACCTCGCATCGCACCGTTCGAAGCGTCTTCGAACCAACTACTACTCTGGAGCTATGACCTCCACAAGCTCGTCGTCCACGGACGGCCCGAATACCAACGTCGATATACCAGACGTTTCACCCACCCCAACCCACACCGCAGCAGCTCCACCGCACTCCTCCGCCCCGCCAGCAGCAGCAGCAGACGTCGAAACCCCGCGCGGCCGCCTCAAACGACGCCGCGTCCTCTCGCACTCCCCTCCCCGGGCGCCATCACCCTCGCGCGGCCATGAGCGCGCCTCGGGCAGCCGCCACAGACACCACCACCGCAAGCACCACCGCGCATCGTCGTCGCGGTCGATACAGCGCGACCGCGACTCCTCCCCGTCGCAGTATCCGAGCGTCAAGAAGAAGAATAGGCGGAGGAGCGATGCGGAGGCTGATCATACGTTGAGGGGGCGCGCGAGGATGAGGAGTGAGAGCCGGAGTCGGAGTCCGATTTTAGAGGGGCAGGAGGAGAGGGAGGGCGTGAGGGAAGTTAGGAAGAGGAGCCAGCCGCCGAGTCGGGGGCGGGGCGGCGAAGGGAAGGGAGAGGATGATGCAGGCGGGGTTAGGAGGCAGAAGAGCTTCCCGAATCTGTACAAGGACGGGAGGGCGAGGGTGGAGGAAAGCGGGCGGCAGGATAGTGGGGCGGAGGACGGCGAGGGCGAGGACATGCAGGATGTGAGGACGAGTGCGCCGGCTGTGCAGGAGGCATAGGGGCGTCGTGAAGCGCTCGACAGCAGGGGATTTTGAAGTTGGAGTTTGGTACGGTATCGAAAGGCTGGATGGATAGATGGCGTTTGGGACTTTATACCCTTGATATTTTTCGTTCGCGGCCCGGATAGGAACACGCGAGCAACCTAATAGTCCTGAGTGGGTATATATGAATACAGTATCCAAAAGAACGCTCATTCGCGCCGACGCCGGGACGGGATCTTTTCTCCGTCCGATGCAAATGCTGCCTCGATGTCGTTCACGCCTCGGGCTATGACGACGAAAGATGGGCCCACCGCGCATCCACGTCCCTCTCGCCATCCTCACTGCGCACAAAGTCAGCAAGCATGTCTCCGCACGCCCAAACCCCGCCTTCTCTGTTGCACACCTCACTCTCCTTGGAACGTACCTGGACGCAACGGGCGGTGAAGTGGCAGAGCCGACCTACCAGTCATAGACCCACCCCGAGTTGCCCTCGAGAAACTCAGTACACGCCTCCTTGAGCGCAATATTCGGCCTGAGCTCGCGAATTGAGAGCGGTTCTCTGGTCAGCGGATCCGTCGGACTGCGCTTCAGATGTTCTATCAGCGTCGCGCGGTCATAACTCCGCCCGTTCTTGGTGACGACGGGGTCCACCATGATCTCGAAGGTGATGCCGTCGATGAGGTAGTCCGGGACTTCGCGCTTCTGCAGCATTTCCGGCGAGGACAGGGCGAAGGCGGTGCGCAGGTCGTTGCGTTTCTTCTCCCACTCCTTGCGGCGCTCCTCCTTCTCCTCCTGACCCTCTACCTTGCCCACGTCGCCAGATTCGATGCGCGCCTGTATGTCCTCCTGCTCCTTCTTGTATGTGACTTCTAGATGGGCCTCGAGGTCGGCGAGCAGGTCGCCGCGCCGCCGTATGCGCTCCCGCTCGCGGATCTCCCACTTGGCCTTCTTCGCGCGCAGCACGAGCGCGGATATAGTCGCGGCATTGGACGTCTGCTGCGCCGAGTGCGAGCAGAGCTCGTAGGCCATGAGGGCCGACGACAGAGCCTCGTTGGGATGGTTGATAGCAAGCTGGGCCTGGGCGAGGTAAAAGTACGCCTTCATGTTCTCCTTCAAGAGCTCGATGCTGCGGATGCAGTCGTCAATCACGCCCTCCCACTTCTCAAGCTTCAGACGGGCATTCGCGCGGTTCGTGAAGAGCAGCGGGTTGTTGCTGTTCTTCTGGATGGCCTGGCCGTAGAGGGCCTCGGCGGCCTCGTAGTCGCCATTTTTGAACTGCGCGTTGCCCTGGGTCTTGAGCTGTTCAGCCGCGTACTCGTTGCCCGGCGGCGGCATGGTTTGAGTGCGGAGCACGGGACGGGAGGTGAGGCGGGGCTGGTATCGATAAGTGGGGTCGTGTGGCTTTTGTTGTGCCGGAGAGCTTGGAAGTTTCTGGAACGTGATGAGGTGAGCACGCAGCGCGACGGAGCTGAGAGCTGGGACGGGAGCATGCCCACCCTTCTCACAGCTTAGGTGGTGAGCCGCATTGTGACGGCCACACGGCAATGCACCGCCTCGTCACCGGTCGTCGCCAACCTGACACCCATTCGAACAATTCAACCAACCGATCAGAGGTCACCGAGTACGATCAGAGCTATCACCGGGGCTCATCAAGCAACACGTCCATATACATATACTTTTTGGCATGTTATCACCGCTAACCATCACTAACTGGGTATCTGCATAGGAAAGGAAGCCGCGGATATTTACACATGAAATATTTACACAAGAAAGTTGCACACTTCAACACCACCCATCACCTCACAGAGAACCGATTGTCAGCGAGCCTTTTCTCCATACTAAATCTCTTGATGAACAGAGATGCGGCGAGCGCGCTGCCAGCGACACCCGTCATGAGAATGAATACGGCGCGGAAGCCGTGGAGGTACGACTCAAGTATAGCCGTGCGTCTGAGGTCGTCGAGCGCCATGGTTTGCAGGACGTAGATGTAGCGCTCCGAATCATGCGCAATTTCGTCCGGGAGGCCGAAAGACGACAGCTTGCTCTTCATGGCATTGGTGAATGTCGTCCCACTCAGCGCAACACCGAGCGGCATACCCAGGCTGCGGAAGAAGCCGTACATGCTGGCCGCCATTGCGCAATCCTCCACCTTGGAGATGGCCTGGATGCCGACGTTGACGCTGGTGAGAACCATGCCAGAGCCAATACCAAAAACAGCGAGAATGACGGCGAGCACAGCGTATGATGTGTGCAGATCGAGGAGCAGTAGAAGACCAATCCCGAGGATAGTCAGAGCCCAGCCACTCCAGATAGCCCATCGCCAGCGGCCGAGACGTGTCGTCAGGACCGCGACAACGATGCTGCCGGGCACCATGAGGACGAGACCCGGCAGGATGTCGACGGCGGCGCGCGTGGACCCGGAACGGCGGACCGACATGCAGTAGAAGGGGATGTAGTAGAGGGCGGAGAAGAGCTAGAGCGTCATCAGCCACGCTGCCGCAATCGGTGCATCAGAGGTACTTACGAGCAGGCCGTTTGCCAGTGCACAGTAGAATGCCGCTATCGCCGACGGGCAGTAGAATATCGACATGGGCAGCAGACTCCTTGACTTGATCCACACCTGCCACGCCACAAACACCACTACGCCCACCAACCCAATAATGACCGGAGCGAGCGTCTGGACCGAAACCCACTTGAACTGCACACCCCCCCAGCTCAAACCGACAAGGAAGCTCGTTGTACCGCCCACAAAGAGCACCGCGCCGATCCAGTCCGTCTGCCTGAGCTTCTGGCTGAGCGTGAGCTTGGCCACGGAATTGAGCCGGACGAAGAAGACGGCCAGCACGAACCCAAGCACGCAGAACGGAAAGTTGATGATGAAGACCCACCGCCATGTTGTGCGTTCCACAAAGGCGCCGCCGACGATAGGCCCGATGATGGTGCCCACCGACCATGATAGTAGCACCATGGCGAAGTACTTGGGGCGTAGTCGCAGCGGGACGATATCGCAGAAGATGACTTGGCTCAGTGTGATTACCCCGCCACCGCCGATCCCCTGGATACTCCGACCGACCAGCATGACGGTGAAATCATTAGCTGCGGTGCACAAGACGGTACCGAGCGTGAAGAGGGTAAGGGAGACTAGGAGGAGCTGTTGGCGGCCGAAGAACGTAGAGATGCTTGCGATGACCGGCTGAAAGACAGCGCTGGACAGCAGGTACGATGTGCCAGCCCAGAATGCGTCAATAGAGGTTCCGTGGATGGAAAGGGCGATTTGCTGTTGATCCGTCAGCCTGGTACCGTATTTGGTCAAAAGGTTAGTAACACTTACGGGAAGGACAGTTACGAGGACGGTGGCGTCAATAGCAACCATAAAGGATATAATCGAGAGGCTAATCATAATGAACCACTCCTTCTTCTGGGGTTTCCACTCCTCCATCGACTCGGGACCAGCTTTCTCCAGGTCTATGATGGAGCTTGAAGCAGAAGAGCCCCTACTTGACCGCGCTGGACGCTTCTCGTGCGATTCCATGGCCGACACCGGACTCGCTGGTCTCGAAAATGTGACTGATGATTGCGGTCGTGACGTGTTGTCATCCTCCTGGCCTCTGGCGAGTCTTGGAGATGAGGAACTCTCCATGATGGAGTCCTTGAAGCAGGTCGTGGGGGTTTGCAGCGTGAGTCACGCCTTGAATGATGGCAAACCAGGACCACTCCCTAATCTAAAGAATTCTAACGGAGACACCGCACAATCTATGCAACAATGTGAAGGACTCGAAACAAGTTCTGGAAGGACGGAAGCAAGCAAATGAATGGAGGCACGAGTAAGCCACAATCTACCCATCCCCAACCAGTGGCTTCGGCCTCAGGTATTATACCCACCACCTCGTCGCGTAAAGACCACTCCAATCATCCATGCATCATCGCCGAACTATCGACACGGCCTCGCCGCCTCTCAGCGACCCACATCTGACACCATGCCCGCCTTGCGCTCGCCATCTTTACGCCGCCCGATGTTTCCCACCCGGGCAGCGATGCACCGGCCACCAAACCCAGGTCGTACACTAATGAGCGAACGCAGCACCCGCAGTGTCGGGCCCGCGTACCTTTTACAGCCGCAGGTGCGCACTAGGCCAATCGCGGTCGTAGCTGAGCGGATACGCCGTCGCTGAAATACCTTAGAAGGGAGAAGGATCGGGTAGTGTTGCATCTCGCGCCCTCCCTACGGCACTACGCACCATCAACCTCAGGCGGTAGAGAGGGTACATACCATGCACATCTATCTATGCATATGTCAGAGCCGGCGATTATTCGCGCTAGTGTGCGCGCTGCGGTGACGGTCAGCCAGCCTTATTCTCCGACGCGCCAATCACTCTTAACCGACTGTAGAACCTCTTGCCACTTGCGGCTAACGTCGCGGTAGGGGTAGCCGTATTTAGTACGCGTGGTGGTTACTGAGATCCACCGTGGCTATTGCTGCGATCTACTGGCAGCTGAGAATCGTATGGGGTAGGTATTCGCGGCATGATATCGTGAATCATCATGCATGCCGAGATGTATACTTGATTTCCCGAAGGATCGCAGTATGGAAATAGCGAGGCAATCTTCACAAGCGCGACAGAAGTACCGGTGTACTAATTTAAGGAGGCCAAGTCCTCTCGCACCGATTTTATGCCCGTCTCCGCGCTTCACGACGCACAATATGCATTCCACCACTCTCGGAATTAGCATCGCAATATCGCATTCGCATCTCCACCACAGCTCCCACAGTCCACCCATCACGACTCACGCCAGCAATTCAATCCAGCCTTGCCCAGACCCAACTCCGAACTTTGGACCGTGTCGGCGCTGGTAGCGAGCAAAAGAAGAGTCAAGACAAGCAAATGTGGCGTCGGCCACACTCTCGGGGCGCGCGGCGTATTTCCACCGCTTCAAATGTTCAGTCCTATGGCGCCCCGCTGCGCGCGATATGGCATTATTTACGCCCGAAAGCCGCTTTCGAGACGAATCATGGCTTTGCAGTCGTCTGAAAGGGTATCAAGGGCGCTAGTTGGCATCTCTGTGCGCCTGAAAGGGCCATTGTGGCAGAGATGCGTTGACACTTGCAATTGGAGATCGTTGCAATTTAGTGGCAGGACACGCGTAGTGAGTCTAGCGAGGCGGGGGTTTCGGGTAGAATTAGCCGAGAGGGTGCGTGTTCAGAAGCGGGTTGCTAAGCCATCGTGTGAAGGGAGCTGGTGGTGTTGTTGCTAGAGGAGTGTGAGGTCGGATGAATGTCGGTGATGGGGGAGGGTCCAGACATGCCTTAGGTAGCTGGGTGGACTCAGGTCGGCCTTCGCGAAGACAAAGGCGGGGACGATGCTTATCGCATGCCACCTTCGTTTCGTTGTTCGCGCGAGGTGAGGTGTGCAAATAGCACAGCCCTTGTACATGTTCACATGTATATCACTTAGCCCCCAATTCTATACGAAGCGAGCTATCTAATCACACTCAAGACGGACAATCTACTTCTCGCCAGAGGTTGTACTCCTTGCTTGTCCATTCAGCACAGTGCTCCCCTTCGCTGAACACCATGAATTTCTTCCACTCTCATACCATGACCCCAGAAGCCCGATACGACACCATCCCCGGCTTTACACCCGTCGCTCCTTCAATCTGGTCCTACACCCCCACACTCCCCTTCGGCGTCGCAACATGGAAGCACGCCGACTCACCACCCTCTGTCATCATCATCTTTTCCTGGACCGGCGCCCACGGTCGACACGTCGGCAAATACACCACCGTATACCAGACTCTTTTCCCCACAACACCCATACTCGTCATCACCACTTCGACAATAGATCTGTGTCTCCGCAGTTCGAAGCGGAAACAAGAAAGATTGAGTGCGGCAGTCCAATGGATACTGTCGCTCCGCGATCACGACAATATCCTCATACATGCGTTCTCGGAAGGCGGGTCCAACAAAGCAGTCGAGTTCGCCGAAGCATACCAGGACACTACCGGGACCCGCCTCCCCTGCACCGCGCTCTGCCTCGACAGTACGCCAGGGCACCCTCAGTACCTGCGTCTCTGCAGCGCGCTCCGAAAATCGCTTCCCCCAAACCCCGTCCTTCGGGGCACCGGGCTCGTGCTTGGTGGCGCTTTTTTAGGCAGCCTATGGATGCTATACTGCTGCTTCGTCGGCTATTCCAATAACGTCATATCGCAGACGAGGGAGCGCATAGCCGATCCGCGGTTCTGGAGCCTCAAGACGCCGAGATGTTTTTTGTACTCCGAGGCGGATGACATGATCGATTGGATGGATATACGGGAGCATATGAGGGATGCTATGGTGCAGGGGATACCGGTTAGGGATGTCCGTTTTGAGGGGAGTGGACACTGTAAGCATGCGGCTGAGGATCCGGAGCGGTATTGGAGATCGGTGATGTCCACTTGGTGGGGAGCAATGCTGGTGGCGCAGAATGAGAAGGAGGGATTGATCGGGGGTCATATGTTGGAGGTTCCGGAGGCGGCAGTCGTGAGAGATGGATGGAGCGATACGGAGTCCCAGTGGTCGGTTTATCTGACGGAGAAGGTGGGCGTTGCGCTTTGATTTCCCCTGAATACCCAGGCATCGAGGCCTATCACGGGCGCAACGCGTTGTTTTCCTTTGTAGATTCGCGATGATTACCCACCGTTTGGATATATTTCCGATCAGTGCTCAGCTGGTTGTATAGGGTGCTCTCTTGTGTTTCAGTAACCCACTCGTTGAGAGATCGCTGTCAAACACTCCTCCGAAAGTGTCACAATGGTGTTGCGTGACCATAATCCTCGAAGAGGTAAGCATGAATGAAACCGCCTATACGCGAAGCAAACGCTCCGTTGTGAAACAGTGCCTCGTACAGTGCTAGCCGCATGACTCCGCGGCGCGAGATGCGTCACAATCCAGAAAACGTGTCCTCTGGTCCAGGGCGATAGGGGCCTGACGCCTCCTTAGATGAGCTTCGCCAACTCCGCATCCCCCATAATTATTTTACCAGGTAAGAACATGCAGCGGACCGAAGCCATTTTCCCCTTGCTTCCAGAATCGTACTTTCATCCTGCGCATCCTCAAATCCGTCTCCTCGCAGGTCTTGTAGATCCTAGAAGCAGCAGACACACCGTTTCCGTCGATCCTATCTTCGATGCTTCCCTCTTCAACCTCAATCATTTCTTCCAGAAGCCGCGCATGGGCAAGACCGTCGAACAAGCCCTCTCGGCCAACATCGGCGCTTAGTAGCAGAAGAGCTCTGCGGCGAATTTCTGAATCACGACATCTGCTTCCGATAAAGTAGAGGATTGGGATGATCCCCATGTCAATTTGGAAACAAGGATGCGGGCTAGTAGTGCCTGATGGTCCATGGTAGATGTGCCCAGCAAGAGTGAGCATATGCCGGAAGTATGGGAGGAAGGTATCGTATTCTGTCTGGTCTTCAGTATGACTGTTGCTTATCATTACCGTCAAAAGCATATGCCAGAGCGAGAGATGAAGTTTTGCCGGCGAGAGTGGACCCGTGGAGCTCCAGTCGATACCGAGGGGGTAGAGGTGCATATAATATTCATCGTACCATTCCTTCAGCCGTGAGATAGATTTTGCACGCATCTCTTCGCTGAGTACCAGATTTGGGTATGCGGACGCAAAGTTCTCTGGCGGCAAGTAGACCCCACTGAGGAGAACGTAGAGGTCCTCACGAGCAGTCACGAAACTCCGTTCCTCTCCTTTCTTTACCCTGGCAGCAGCAATCGTCGGAGACCATGGGATGGGCTGTAGGCGGTTGGCATCGAGAGTCCATGCCTGTATAGTCAGTCTCATAAATAGCGGAGCTATCTGTCCGCGAATGAGGTGGCCGGCCGGCGATGAGTAGGATATACCTGCGCCAATAGGTACGCGCTTCCCCGCCCATTGCCGCAGTATCAACAGCCCGCTCGACAGGTGTACACTAGCGGATTTGTAGTTTCCGCACAGCCACTCAAATCCGACGCACAGAATGCAACAGAGAAGGGAAACGTCCAGCCCATCCCAACTGTGGCAATGGATATGAGTGTTCAGCGTGCTGATGGCTTTGGAGTAATACTCGCACGCGTAGTCCCACGATGTGGAAGCGTATCGTTTCCTTGCTTTTGTTGTTTTACACCCCTGGTGTTCTTCGTCAAAGGATTCATGCAGTGCACCCAAAGCCACGATCGCAAGTCTAACACACGGCTCGTAGGCCCCAACTTGCAAAACCAATCGACTCCAGAACTCGTCGTCAAAAGGCGCAGCAAACTGCCTCGTCGTTCGAATGCGGAAGTAAGATAACGAGCGCTTTTCCAGCGGGTCATCTGACAGCGCGGTTGAGATGGTGCGCGGCAGTATGACATGTGTGGGAGCCTGGTCACATGCAACCGAATAGCCTTCGCATGTCCTGCCGGTGGATGTGCATTTGAGACAGGCCGGACGCGTTTCGTCGCATCTTACTCGTCGGATGCTGTAGCAGTCGCGTCAGAACGGAGGCAGAAGGTCTATCTGTCAGTCGCTGCGTACCGGCATACGAGGCAACCCTTTCTAGATCGAGTGTGCTTTGCTCGCTTGCGCTGCTTCTCGAATACTGTGTCCATCTCTGGGGTATCGAGCGGGCTCCAAATGGATGGATGATGAGGTGTTTGTTAGCGGTCGAGAGACGGTGCGTTGCGATGATTTTGTGAATGATGACGGAGGCTAATCCGTAAGAGGAATGGCTCAGCATCAGATACAAGGCGCCCCACAGTGCCTCATTGGCTCGTTCGTCTAGCCATCAATGAATGATCTGAACGTGTCTAGCGCTGTTGAGTTGAGCTCTAGCCTTTTTCATAAAGATTTGGCGATACATCTTATGTTAACGAATAATTTGCGTTCGTTGCTTTTACGCATCTTGAGACATGCATCATTTTTCTTATTGCCCGATGATGCACATGCGTCTGGTACCTGCCCCTCTTGTGGATAAAGGCATTTCGCTTCTCCAAGTAACGGATTACCGTTCGTAAGTCGAGAGCGAGAGAAATGCCTGTTCCAGTAAGGATACCGTCTTGGAGAATTCATGTGAACTATCTTCAAAAAGAAGTATCCATCCCGTTCTTTATATAATTCCCCCGCTACTATACTTCTAGCTCTAACTAGCAACTCGCGTATCCACTTCCTAAGCTGCAAAGTTCGCTCTTATCTGCGAAACTTTTTGTAGCCTGAAGGACGGATAGTCCCTATTCTACTCCATTACTGGAACGGAAATTAGTCCACATTCCGTTCTCTCCAGCAGTCTAAGACACGAATCAATGATTCTGCGCTATCCGTGCCGCGATTTCAAAACTTTGCGCGTCACCTCGCCGAAGTCCTCCGGGGCGTATGCAATATTATGGCATTTCTGGAAGACGCATGCAACATTGCAGCAATTCTGCAAGGCGTACCTGAGGCATGTTGGAACCCAATATTCCAAGATACGAACCAACGATTTTGCTTGTCCGCCGTGCAAATCTACAGCTACAGTTTTACGGCCCGCATTGCGGGAATTCCGCAAGGCGAATGCCGGATATCGCAAATGGAGTGAAGTTATCAAGACTGTCGGGTGCTCGCTTATACCGCCTCCTGTGGCAGCTGGTCAGGACTTCGGAGGTCGTTAAGTTGATGTGTTCTGTGTCTTGAGGTCGGACTACACAAGGACTCCAGAAAAGACATTCAGCCAGTTGACAGTACTTAAAATGTCTCCATGCTGCGAGTTGAGAAGTCAGGTCACGATCATAAGACAATACCTCATTTATTACTCTCATATGTTCTTGAAAGTAGTCTTCAACACTTCACTGATCATTCGGTTACTACCTTCCTCAAAGAAACCTTCAAAACTCTTCTACATATCCTTTACATTCTCTACATCTGCACGATCCTTGAATTTCCCAATTTCATGGTCAGAATCTACGACGAGGTTCTCAATCGTCAAACTTCTCTTGCCTAGTACCGCCCTTGCGGCTCCCCCAGCATGACAGTCTAATTATTTGCGGTCCGCCCCCATTAGCCCCGCGAGCCGGCCTCATGCCCGGTTCTTCGCGTCCTAGTGGGCCTGATCCTGTGGCTCCTGGTGGACCTGGTGGCCCTGCAGTTCCCGAAGACCACATAAACCGGACCTTCGAATAAATGTACCCGATACCCCCGTGAGAAGTCCGAATGAGCCCGAACGTCTAGGTGTTCCACCCAATGAACCTGACGCCCCGAAGGTACCACCATTTGTTATGGACCAGGTTCCAAGCCTTTCAGGCAGTAAAGCAGAATTGAAGTTCGACCAGAAATACTCGCGAGAGCAGAGATCAGCAAGTGAAACAGATTTCGAGTACACTGACTGGCTCACGAATGCCGGTGTCGGCACTATCTCCAACTGGAAAGTTACAAAGGCGCACAATAATGTTGCAACCAGGAACGCATTCGAATCGCCTAGATACCAAAAGAGGTCCATCGATCAGCTGGCAAAAGATGGTCTCACACCGGAAGAAATTCTCGAGGAGCTCAGATTACTCGAGCTTGATCTTTATATGAAGCTTGATTTCATGAACACAAGGGAAAATCCATCTGAAGGAGCAATGGTTGTGAAGGAAATATTTAACAAGAACTACGATGTTGTGGGCCTGGACAGGAATCACGTATCACACCACAAGAACAGCAAGGGCGAAAATTTGAATACACGAGACCAGGCTTTGGCGAGAAAAGAGATGATATCCATATGACAAATATGGTCATGGATAACTGAAGGGCCGCCTGCGAAGGTGATTTGGCAATGATGCAGAGACTCGACAAATTTGGATACGAGAATTTGCTCACGGAAGAGGTTGAGTAAAAGCTGAGGGATCTCTTCCCCGAATCGCCTCTGAGATCGGATTCGGATCCAGGGTCACCAGCCGTTCCAAAGCTTTCGCCCTCACTCTCCCTTACCGCATGCGGCACTTGAAGTGAAGCCGTAACACTCAACAGTAACATCAGTGGTTAACCCCGTTTTATTGGTATCTGCTTATCTCCCAACTCTTCTTGACTTGAATGCTCTAGACCGGTTTGGATGGAAGCTGGTCACCTTGCAGGGTTGAAACCCTCACACTAAGCGCGGGCTTCAGAGGCTGCACCTGCACCTGCGAAGAGTCGTCATTGTCGTCGACCAGTTCCGAGAACGTGTTGGTGGCATCACGACCCGCTTTCTTCGAATAAATCCTGCTTGTCTTGCTGCTTTCGTAATTGTAGCCAGAGTCACTGGTTTTCGTCGACTTCTTCCCGAACAAGGGGCGCATCAGCGGTATGCATGCTAAGGCAATTGCAACGGCGGGTTCGAGGCCAGACAGGATGGTGGCGAGCACACCACTGTAAATCATATCGGCGAAGTTTAGTCCAGGTAGTAGTGTCTGCCGGTAGATGGTGATCACCCACGTTCTAATCGTTTCTAGTCAGTGATTCGACATCCAGAGAAGATAGCAGTGTTCACGTACCCGATACCGATACTAAGCAACTCCATGGCAAGAAGCTTCCTACGCATAGCCATTCTCAGTCGAAAGAGGTATGGCATAGGTAGCACAATGATCGCGGTGTCCGTGACGAGATTGATCATGCCCATTGCAAAGTAGAATTTCGGCTGGCTGCCACAAGTGCCGGGAAGTGCAAAGTCCTAGTTCTTCGCAAGCGGTCGGCAGATAAAAAGCCCGGCAACGATGTCGGCTAAATTCCACGTCACAATCAGGCTATCGATGCCTTTCGCCCACTTGATCATGGACGGTGTCGGTATGAGAGCTGTGTACATTAATAGAACTGAAAGCTTACTGAAGCATACTGTAGCATTCGACAAGAGCGCAAACGACATAATTCCCTACGAGACGTTGAACGGTCAGCAACACATCCGAGAGCCCGCGCGATCTCATCACCCTACTTTGAAGAAGAATATTGCCGTCTCACGCCCGAAGCGCTTGTAAACCTCCAAAGGTGTGGAAACCGAAGCCGCCATGTGTGACCAATACCATACAGCATGTGTGCAACGCGGTGTTGCAAAAGTGCTCTCGCAATTAACCAACATGCCACGAAGAGGTACCCGAGAGCCCCATAACGTACCAGGGCTGCCACAATGCAGTAGTCGCTGTAGTCCAACCCAAGCCCAATGTTTTTGGCAACAAGCCGTAGGCCTACAGAGGTGGCGGCTATGAAAATAGAGATGGAAGATGATGCTAGGATTCCAACCTGATTGGAATTCTCGATTGGTATAGTCGCGGTCATCATGGGCAAAGTCCGTGCCGTGTAGATCTTGGGAGGGTGGCTTCAGTCGGTCCGGTTGAAAGTATCGCAATTGGATGAGCTCAGAGCGTGCGAGAGAGACTTAATTAAGGTAGTGTAGTACGGTTATCTTCGTCGATGGTATTTCGAGAGTGTCGGAAAGGAGGCATGTTTTTTATCGTCCCTCTGGGAGGGGGGATGGGGTCCATTGGGACGCAATCGGCGGGTATCATCAAGTATCAATGCTGCTTCACGCCAGACCGAGCTTGGGAGAACCGTACAATGGGATGTCGCGGTGGCACTTGACCGGTGTGCTGAACACCGACCCGTATTTCATATGTTTACAACTGTGCCACATTATCGCATCACCCTCAACTAGCTTGGTTGCCGATGGAACCGACAATATGAGTTGGCGGCGGCACATGAGCACTCAGTGCTTGTACATGTACAGATTAAGATTTCGCTCGACCGAGTCATAGATGCAAGCTTTCTGCACGCATAAGACTATCAAAAACGGTCATATCAATTATTACAAAAGCGGTGTCATCAAAAGAACTTCTTTGGTTTTGTGCAATGTGCTGAGGCGACGCCCCGTATTTACAACTGTGCCACATTCTTGCATAAACTAGTCTTGATTGGATTTGTCTGTGTAAGCGGGAGCAATTGTGACTGGCTTCGTCGCTGCCGGAACCTCCACATTCGGCAAGTCATACTTGTGTCGTGTGATGCTGCCTGTAGAAAATCCCATAAGAACGGGTCTATACGGTATGAATGGAGCCAATGTGGGGCATGTCTAGGGTGAGAGCTGTGGCCGTCAAGTCTCCGCGGGGGCAACCTACCATAGGTACGCATGCGCAGTGTATGTTATCTTGAGCGAAGGCATGACCTAGTACCTATACCTAGCTACCCGAAGCATTGCTTTTTGGACGAAGCCTTGATAACGGCTCGCACAAATGCCTGTCTGAGTGGGCGCCTCCTTTTCCGAAATCTCTTTGTCCTTTCCTACGCGCCGTCGCAAACCTCGCTCCTGCAGCCTGTCCCTCTTTGATTCGAGAGACCTGCATGCGCAGTGGGGCATGGTACGAACAGTCCCGGAAACGATCATTTGCGATAGATCGGCATATTTGCATGGAGTGGCAGCGTAGCAGCTAGTGAACTTCTTGCAAGCGATCGACCAGTTCCTATCTTTCTATGTCATAGAATCCTTTTGCGTCTCTTGTGTTCTGCACATATTTTCCTTCTCAATGGGATCCATTGTGAAGAGCGAACAACAGGTCGCGATTATCACCGGTGGAACGGGAAGTTCTCACTGCTGCAGCTGCCCTGCTTCCTCTGACATCTCTTATCAGAGCGGTATCGGTTCATGGCTCGCGGTACATCTCCACGCCCAATGCTATCGCGTCGCCATCTGCGGTCGACGGGAGAAGCTAGGATAAGAGCTCGCTGCCTCCCTCGACATGTCGGCAGAGTCCAGTATCTTCGTGCAATGCGATGTGAAGTCCTACGCATCCCAAGCCAGTCTCTTCGAGGCCGTATGGAAGCGCTGGTGTCGCCTAGACGTCTTGATCGCAAATGCTGGATGCGTTGATCGAGGCTCACATTACAATTTTGGACGCCGTCATGCGGCCATTGACGATCTGCCGCCCGGGCCCGACACTACATGCACCGACATCGACCTCATAGGTACGATCTATGGCACCACGCTAGCCACCCACTTTATGCGCAACAACCCTCACGGTCGTGGAGGGAAAATCATCGTCACAGGCAGCCTGATTGGCATTCTTTCCTATCAGACCTTTCCGGAATATTGCGCTGCAAAGGCTACAATGCATCACCGGGTCAGGACGATGGGTCCAATCTTGCGACAAAGGGAGGGAATTACCATCAACTGCGTCATGCCCGGCGGCATCGAAACACCTGCCATGCCTGTCTTCAGTAAAGCTTTCCGACCCGAACAGATGACACTGAAGTCTACACTTCTCTCCGCATACGATGCTTTCCTGGACGATGCAGCACACATGAAGACTGGTCAGCTGGTTGAAGCTGCACACGAAAAGCTCATCGAATGGGGACACCCGGGATACAAGAGCGGTGCCTTTGCCAAGCGGACCGAGGCAGTCTTCGAGCCGTGGTTCGAGTTGATGCATGGCGAGAGAAGTGGAATTGCGGGCACCTTGCCGGACTGGCCAGACCAGAACTTAAAGATCGTAGCTGTGACCGGCGCGACAGGCACTTAGGGTGACGGTGTGGTTAATTTCATGAAAAAGACCCCTGGATGGAGGGTCAGGGCTGTTACGCGAAACCCTGAAAGCGACGCCGCGAAGAAACTTGCGGCAGACGGCATTGAGGTCGTGCAAGCTGATTTCGACGATGAAGCATCGCTCCACAAGGCCTTTGAAGCGAGACCACAATTCTATAACATGATGAGCCCATCTGACGTTAGGTACTATCAGGGCGTTCACGCAGTCTATGCCGTCACTCAATGGTGGGAACACATCTTCAAGGGAAAAGGCCAAGATGAAGCTGGCAAAATTGAGGAAGAACAAGGCATGAATATAGCCCGAGCCGCCGCAGCCACACGTACGCTGGAGCATTACATTTGGTCAACAACGCCCAGCGCGAAGCACATGTTAAGGGGCAAACTTCTAGCACCTCACATGGACTACAAAGCCAATTTTGATGCTAGGGTTCAGTCGGAACTGCCAAACCTGGCCGCGGTGACCTCGTATCTCTGCTATGGGTACTACCCGCAAAACATGGCGTTTTTCCCACTTTGCAAGCCCATTGATTATGTACGTCATTCCTCAATTTGAAGAGTTGCATCCCAGAAGTTGCTAACACAGTCTTACAGCCTGGCACTGGACAATATATTCAGGCCTTGCCCACCAAAGCAGATGCGAAAATCTTGCTAGTCGGTGACATGACTGTAAACCCCGGGATCTGGGTTCGTCAGGTCCTCGCAACCGGCGGCGCAGCTTACGGAAAATATGCCAACGTCGCATTGGAGTGGACATTCCAGGTTATGGTCGACGTTTGGTCTGAGATCACGGGAAAGAAGTGCGTATTTACGGAGATGACCATGGAAGCTGCCACGAAGCTATTACGGTTCAGTGGGTAACGAGTTAGCGTTGCAATTCAAGTATGGCGAGGCATGTGACCCTTGGGAGGTCACTGAGGACCACATCAGTCCGGAAGACTTGGGTATTGACCTGGATGAGGTCGTTGGGTTTCGAGGCACGATTGAAGGGTTGAAGAAGATGGGCTGTTGGGCCTAAGCAGTTGCACATACAGCTGCCAGACTTGGCAGTGAATTTAGTGCCGCGTTTTATGCCTAGGGCATGCCTGCTTACTCTCTAGCCAAAAGTCAGCTTAGACATGAACCTATCCGGATGTGCGACGAAAACAGCTAGCGTGGCAGAAGCATTCGTGTTCATCTCCCGCTCACTTTGACGATCCGTTGCGCTCTGTCGCCGCGTGTTCATAACCGCGCAGATGTTATTACTCGTTTATCAGGCAAGTATTATATGAATATCGAAGACATTACGACTTGAGTTCTTCCGTCGCCGCAATACTTGCTGAACCGCCACCCCTCGCCTCAGCGAGTAATTGCGTCCCTACAACTTCTCCACTCGATTTGCTCTTGAAAACTCCACTGATCGCCATCAGCCCTGTGTATGGCGTGTATACATACTCCTCCTCGAAGACTTCCTGCTCCTTCCATGTCAAGCTCTGGTTGAACCCATTGAACTTCATATCCTTCAAATAACTTCCCACAACCTTGGTCTCGGAGATGCGTCCGTTGTTGTCAAGCTTCTGATCTACGATATCGCCGTTCTGGGCCAGAATGCGATTCGTGTGGGTCTTGCCTTCGAAATTGTTGACGGAGTAAAGGATGTTGTTTTCAAGTTCGAGCTGGAAGAGGTCCAGGCTGCGCTTTTTGGCTGCAGATGAGTCTTCCTCGGTGAGGTCGCCAATGAGGTTGCCAGTGTCGTTGATGATGGAGCCGAGACCGCTTCCGAGCTCGGCAATGATGGGATTGAGGTCGATGGAACTAAGCGTGTCGTTCTACCGCAATGTTAGTTTTATGTGATGGTCGTTGTACAGTTCGACTTACGATCATGAGTACCAGGTTGGCCAAACGAGCTTCGAGGAGAACCCGCGCGGTGACGTTTTGGATGAGGAGCTGCACTTTACCAATCGACAGGTCCACTCCCGCGTTGAAAGAGAGCAGTTGGAGGACCTGCGCGTCGAGGTTGATCTTGGCGGTAAGGTTCTGCACCTCGATGTTGATTTCACCGACGTGCACTGAAGCCTATTTGATGTTAGTGAGAACTTTGTAGAAAGCTCAGATGTCCCTACATTTAGATACACATCGGGCTCTGGGATTGAGGACGACACGTTATTCTGCGTGTTTTCCGTCTCATATACCACAGCTAGCGGGTCGCCATCCTGACGAATGTCGAGCTTGTAGCCCGTGTAGCCGTCCCTGTCCTCGATCTGGCAGACCGCAACAGTCGACAAGAGGAACAGGGTGAAGAACGAGACAATGGATCGCAGCATCGTGGCGGTAGTATTGATCTTTGACGTAAAGGAGTGGATGCAGCACCGAGCAGCTACGAGAAGCAACAAACGAGCGAGTTGAAGGAGCTGGACGTGAGCTGTTCGTTAAGAAACGGCCTGCGGGGCACGCCGTTGACAAAAAGTTTCGAAGTGTGATGTGCCTACAAGGGTTCGCATGATTCCCATAACGCGCCCCGCGCTGGCCGGCAGATTCAAATTAGGGGGAACCAATCCGAACCCATCTCCGTATCGAAAATCCAGTTTCGCATGCCAAAATCCAGATTTTAAGATTGGTGCTGGGTCTCAGCCCTGCGGTTACCCCTGTAGCCACCCCTGCATTAGGGTATTATCCGAAATGAGTCCATGGCAAACGCGCTTTCCCATGATCTCACCAACGGCTGCTTAAATATTAGCACGGCCGTAGGTTTTAGAAACCTTACCTCGACTTCTTCCTCTCGTTGCTGCCATCGCCTCTCCTCTGCTCAGAAAGTTGCGAACATGCCGTCTCTCCTTTCTTTCCGCATGCTTCTTCTCTTTTTCCTCTCTTTTGCGACGCAAATTCTCGCGCAAACCGCTACTTCGACACCAAGCTCGACCCGTGCGCCAATTACGAATGGAACCACGACGGCCCCGCCCGAGGTCTCTACGTCGACACCTCCGGATGTCTACCTCAATGTCCCCGAATTGCACGTCGGGCGAATTGAGTTGACCGTCGAGGAGTTGCAAGCCGACATCAACTTGAACGCTAAAGTCGCCGGTCTCGTCCAAGTGAACGCCGGCGTGCAGGTCTCCGTGCAGAAGATCAACGTCACGATTGCCGATGTCGACGTAAACCTGGAGCTCATTGTCCGTCTCGGCCACTTGGTCGACATCGTGGAGCGCGTCTTCGAGTCTCTCGACCTCAACCCTCTCCTGCTCGGCCTCATCAATAACGTCACGAACTTAATCGGAGACGTGATTGGCGCGGTGGATGGCCTTCTCGGATCCATCACCCAGGGCGGAACGACCCTCAACTTCCTTGTCGACAACCTCGGAAACATCGTGCAAGAAGTTGTTGGTGGCGCTACTGGGGGATTGTCTCAGATCGTTGGAAACTACAAGCTGAGTATGTGTCTTCCGGCGCTGATCCACAAATGTCGGCTAATCACTCCGTCTAGACATGACGCAAGTTGGTGATGAAAAGAACATTGGCAACGGTCTCATCCAGAAGACGTTCTCTTACGAAGCACTGGGTTCCCTTGTTGATATCGTCTTCAACGCCGCCGGCCAAGTTGTCCAGGCCACAGTGCAGAAGAAGTCGGGAGGATCATCCACGTCAGCTTCCGCGACGGCGACCCCGGTAACGCTACCGGTTGAGACTCCTGTCAGCACTTCAACTTGAGGTTTTAGCATTAAACCATGAATGATAATATTAACTCTGCATGAAAATAACGTCATTTGCTGGCAAAGCGGAGAACGCTTGGTGGGATGTTTCAACTGAAGCGGTAGCTGCCAGAGGTTGCGATAGTCGACCCCTGCGATGATGAATGGCCGATTTGCACTTTCGTGCACCTTATGAGAATAGATAACTTTCGACTTGGTAGGTTCCAGAGAGGGCGACGTTAAGGATATATTTTTGCCAAACGTTTTAACGCCAAATCGAACCTAGTTAGAGGAAGCATCCCAACCTCGGTGCAACACTACCAACGTCGTGGTCCCATACCCTCTCACGCTCGTACGTACGGGTGCTGATAGATCTGCTTGCCCCGTCTCGATGCCATTAGCGAAGATCCAATTGATTTCTTGATCAGGACAAGCCACGGAAAATCGACATATTCCGAGACTCTGGTGTTGGAGCAGCAAACCAGTCGTCCACTGCCCGCAAGCAGCCCTCCCCGCCACGTAGCGCCTAGATTACCTTTGAAGCTTGCGTTACTTTGGCATGGTCATCTGCGACTGTATTGGCATACGTTGGTGCCGCTTCAACACCCCTATGAATAGTTGACCGCTAATACCCCTGGGAGCTAGAATGTTTGTCTCTGACGTGCCGGGCGCGCGGAGACGAAGCGCTGGGACCCGCAGTTATCACCAATTGACTCTCCGGAAGGCAAAAGCGTATACATTTTGGTCACTACACCACCATAGCTATCCTGACATTAGCCGAGAAACATCATCCCCATCTTCCCATCCGTTTCCTGTGGTCTTCACTGTGCCATCTATCATAGCTGTTGGGTTTCAATTTCTGGACTCTTGGCCAAGAGTCCATGGACAGAATTGCTCCGCGGAGTAATTTTAACCTTTCACTTGGAGATGTCGATCGATCAGCCATCAAACAGTACTACTTCGAAAGCCACCTGGAGAAAGACTGAGGTTAGTGGCGCAAGAGAATCCCTTTCGCTGCCATGCGAAACCTTATTCATAGTCTCCCATTTCTTTCTTCAAATGTGCAGCACCTCCAGCGTCCTGGTCAAACTCAAACTTCTAAAACCCACCGTACACTTAACCCAACCGCGTTCCACAAATGATTCCCGATACTCCTGCCCGTGACGAGTCATCGTGCTCCGGAGACCTTCCCTTTACAATACCAAAACCGAGGTTTAGTTGAAAAGCGTGCGAGAGAAGCACCCTAAGCTGACGGTGGACGAGAATCCGTAGGATTATTTCCGGAATCTCCAGACTAGGCTGGAAGCTTCTATACAGGAAAAAATCGCGACAGAAGAAGCGAATAAGAAACCTACAGAGAATGCGAACATCGTGAAGGAGATTGGCGGGTTGGGCGGGGATCCCATGTCGTCTGCCGAACTGAAGGAGGCCGTGGTGCGTCCGAAACTGAACAGTTCTGTTACTCCGATCCCCAGCCCCAGCAAACATGCCTTTCGAACGATGAGCAAGAGAGACAGATCCACACGGCCCGCTCAGTCGATCGACTACACCGCGCTATTATTGCAGATCGACGCACGCCTCGACACCCTTCCCATCGCTCATTCCATTATCCCATCACCTAGGACCACGAACCCCTTCCTCTCCACCCATGGCACCATCCTCTTGCAGTCCAATCCGGCCCTCGCAAGTGCCCCCACGGAACCATCCACCCACTTCGCCGTCCACAAAACCCTCCTCGCCTCGCAATCCCACACATTCTTCTTACACACCTGCACCCACCCCACAACCAAGGTCTTCGCCGTAGACGCTGACAGATACACACTAGCACGCTTAGTAAGTTGTTTATACTATCCACCCCGGTGACAAAAAAAATGAGGCACTTTTTTGATGTGTCAGCAACCCATCAACAATGCCGAACCCCATCAAATACCATAGTAAAATCAGTGTTTTTGCATCCCCCCCGGTCGTTTTTAAATATCAATAAAATGCGCAACTGATAATTGAGGTCGTAAAATACGATAAAATCGCTATACAGAGATTTTTTTAGTGTTGAGGGTCACCAGCGCCCTGTTTTTACGCGCACCCCGGGATGTTCAAACACCTGCCCACACCTGAATTGCATCTCTAATATCCCCTCCCGTATAT
>MU005581.1:618146-634433 GCA_010405425.1 Lentithecium fluviatile CBS 122367
ATATTGCCGTAGATCGCTTCTGCGGTACGCCTTTGGCCCATATCGATTGCGATCTAAGAGCCATCGATTCGCTGTGGCCTGGGGGATCTCGAGTTGCCGGAAGAGGCGTCGCGCGGGGACCCCGCCCTGTGCAGCGTTATTATCGTACGCGTCGTAAAACCGCGCCCGCGCAACTGTATCGCTGTGATATTTTGTAGGCTTGTCGGGCGTGACAGGGCGATCACGTAGATCCATTATTTGTAAAAAAAAATGTAAAGTTGGTGGAGTTATGCTGCAGTAAAGTGGCTGGCCCGCATATTGTTTGGTGTTGTTGATGGGTTGCTGACACATCAAAAAAGTGCCTCATTTTTTTTGTCACCGGGGTGTATCCGCACGACTATAAAATGGACCAGCTGATACGGACCAACTCCATTCGCTACTTTGCATAGCGCTCGACATTCGCATCATCGCGCTCCATAATGCGGTCATTACGACGCTAGTGAAACGCCACACCGGATTCCCGGAGTACCTTAGCTTTCCAAATAAATTCCGCTCCGAGAAGGGGAGTGTGATGGGGGTGTATGAGAAGAGTAGGCGAGGGGAGGGGGCGAGGTATTGTGTGGCATATTTACTGGCGTTGGCGGGGGAGGTAGAGATGGGTTATGGAGGGGATGGAGAATTGGAGAGGGGCGTTAGGTTGGATGTTGCTAGGTGGGAGGCGAAGGAGGGGTGGTTGGGGTTTTGGGAAAATATGTCGGCTAGAGCTTTTTTCATGAGGGAGGGGAGGGAGAGGGACGAGACGCGGTCGGTCGTGATGGTCGATGCTTGATCTGGGATGGTATGGATAGGCATAAAGAGACGAGAAAGTCGGTTCGGTGCCTGCAAGCACGGAGACATTGGAATGATAGCGATATTATTACTACCGCATTGATTAAGCCAATTACTTATCAGATTCTTCTCAGCTTTACCAACAAGCCAAATTGCGGTCAGTGGACGACTTCTGTCAGACACTGGGGACAGGCAGGCTGAGGCAGCGACCATGAGGCGGATAGCGAGCTGACAATGAATACTGGAGGTGTTGAAGAGCCCATAGATAAGGGTATCTAGCGGCTGTAGTGCTGGATCAGGGTCTGAAGGGTCAGAGCCAGGTAGGGTCGGGGGTTGGGGTCCGATTCATTAGGAACAGGGCGCGCGGTGTGGTGGCGGGAGAACCGTCCTGTGTAAGCTCTATAATACTTGGGTGTTTGGCCGCTGAATATCTCACAAGGATACTGATGCGCGTCTGGTTCAGGGTATACAACTAGGACGGGGTAGTCTATTAGTGCAGGCTCGTGGTCCATTGCCTTTCACCCACATAGCCGGAATGGAGTCCGACGTGATGGTCGCCTATGAGGCCGCCATGAGTTGGCGTCCGTGCGATGGGTCGATTGGATGACAAGGCACGCACAACGCTGACGCTTGGTTTGAGACAGCGGAGCTTACAGAGGCTGCCTTGTTAGTCAAATGAAGCGGATGTGCCGTGTCTATCTTCGCTCGTTGCAGCTATATTAGGAATGCGCTCGCAAGCGATGAGGGCGGCGGCTGAGCGGTGAAACTGTTGCCTTGTTGCGGTGTGACTCCGAGGTTTGTATCGCATGTCGAAGGGGAGCATATATATGTGGCCGGCTTCCTGTGCTTCGTGAAAGAGTGTGATGGATGGATTTCCATTTTTGATGCTGCGCTGGTCGTGTCTTGCCTTTGTTGGGACGCGTGGCCTCCTTGATGCCTTACTTATCGGGCAGCCGTCGGCCAACGCAGAAGAAGGAACGCGACATGATGCCGACATATGGAGGAAGAAGAGACGGATCGGGAGTGTCGTTGGAGGTGACGTTTGGTTACAGCAAGATGCGGCCCCCGTCGTCCAGAGGTCATCGTCGACGCGGCTCACCGGTTCCGACCAGCTGACACGACGCGCGTCCACGTGACGAGGTCTGAAGCCGGCAGGAACGATCAACCCTCACATCGACGAAATGCTCCTCAGAGCAGTGTCCGATACCATCAATCCGGCAACAATTACAGGCTGGCCAGAAGACGTTAGAATTGCAGCCAGGTCACGAGTGCAATTTCCCCTCGTCGCGGCCTCCTCACGGATTGGTCGGCAGAGACGAGGGATTGGCGCCCCTTGAATAATGCACTCCGCCGACGGCTGTCACTCCATCCTGACACCGCTCTTCCACGGCCTGAGCAACGCCAGAAGCGTACTTTCATCACTGCTAACCGGCGGACTGACAGAAATGCAGCAGCAGCAGCAGCAGCAGCAGCAGCAGCAGCAGTAGAGCCGCATCCCGCCATGGCCTGCGATCAATCGATCATAGGGTGCCGGTTCACAGCCACACCGTGGCTGCTGCCCCAGGCAGGCGGCCGCCCGCTCGCAGCAGCAGCCCGCTCATCCTGCATCATACGCTCGCGCGCCGCCCTCTCCGCCTTCTTCACGACTTTTCCAAGACACTGCTGATCGCCCTCCACAGCACACAGCAACCACGCCGCCGCCTCGCCCACGCATTCCCGCCCGTTTGCGCACTGCTCGCAGCCGTCTGGCGCCCTCGCCGTCACCCCCCACCGAGTCCTTAGGCAACGAGAATACCCGCAATAGCATGTACACGCTCCTTGTGATCGCGCTGCTACTTGCCCTTCTCTTTGACACAGCAGCAGCGACGAGTCCCACCATAGACCCGACCCTGTCTGCGGCGTCAATGGAGTCGTTCTACCCAGATTCAGACGGCGCCCTCGGCGGCTTCTTCGAGCTCTGTAGTTGCTCGGTCGACTTTTGCGCCCACGTTCTGGCAAGTACGGTCGCTTCCGCATTCCGTCTTGTCGCTGACCATAACAGACCAACCCTCCGCTCCACGCGCCCATTACCCCCATCACGCCGGCGACCTTGCTCGACCACCCCGACTGGCCGCAGGATTGGCCCTTCGACGAACCCGAACCGACACCTGCGGTTCCCTTCTTCACCGATGCGGATAGGCAGCCACTACTTGATGCGAACGTGCGACGGCTCAACGACGATGCCACGACCATCCAACCCAGCACCGTCCAGATCCACGTCGAAGGCACATACAACCCCGGGGATCGATTACGGGCCGTGTCGCGGCGTTCACCACACAAGCGGCAGGCACCGCGACCGGGCGGCGGCTTTCCATGCCCTTTCGACGGCTGCGGGAAGTCGTACGACCGCTCGTGCGATCTCAAGTGAGCACTCCCTCTCTCGTTGCTGTCGGCGTCATTGCGGCCTAGAGAGTGCGGCAGGCCTGCGCATGTGGTCATTGGCGCACCATTGCTAGCAGTGGCCGGACCACGGTGGATGCAGCATGGCAATTCACATCTGGGGAGCTGGTGGTGGGGTAACTCTGTCGCCACGGTCCCCATGCTAACACCCAAGCAGACGTCATCAGAAGACCCACATGGACCGTTCCGAGCGGCCTCACAAGTGCTCCGTCTGCAATGACGGCTTCCTCTACCCGAAGGATCGCGACCGTCACCAGCGCACCCACGAGGCATCGTCGTCGGCCCAAGCCATGCTCTACTGCCAGGTCCCCGGTTGCCCGAAAGTGAACGGCTTCTCGCGCCGCGACAACCTGCTTCGTCACCAGCGGAAGCAGCACCGCCTTGTCGTCAGCTCGTAGCTGGTCGACTCGTCGGCCCTATCGTTACGGTCATCCCTGCACCGTTGGCGAACCTCATCCCGGGGTGCTCCAAGTTCGTTGGCCGTGTCAACCGGCACACGATCCTCTTTGATACAACCTCTACTCCCAGTCTGGCGACATCTCGTCTGCATCTTTCATTCCCTGCCACAAAATTGGTTTCCTCAGCAGGCTTCGGCGTTTTGCTCTGGTTGGTATGCTTATCTCCGCGATGCTAATTTTAGCTCGCCCCACGTGCTCGCCTTGACACGTGATGATCTCTTTGGATACGTTCTTGACAATACCCCTTTTCAGCGCTCGGCGCAGTGCAGCTGGTAATGCTTACGGTTGGCTTACATGATGGCTCACGCTGGTTTTCCATGATTCATAGCCTGATTTTTTCGCTGTTCTCGTTTACTCAAAAGTGTTCTCATTACACGCATAGGTTGGCTTACATTGGTCTGCTGGATGGTTGGATTAGTGCTGCTCAATAGAGTCAATCATATTATTGATATCACCGCATTTTCCTTCGTCTTTCGCCCGTTGCGCTCAACGTGTCCGGAGTCTTGAGAAATTTTCGACTGCTACTCCAGCAGCCAGGAGAACCGCACTCATCCCATTCGTATTTCCTGCGTGTGCAGATGTTGGGTTGTGGCTTCACTTTTCTAGCTTCCGGTTGTTTATCGGGCTTCTGTTTGTTTTGCGTCCCCAGCCCCAACCTCCGTTTGTACCTTCCTTACTCGCAGGCAAGCTACCAAGCAACTGTCGCCATGATAGATGCGTTCACCTCGAACGAGACGCAGCCTCTATGGTGTGCTCTTAGAGCCCTTATCTTTAATATTTAAGGTTCTATCTAACAAGACCGCACTACCGCCAACACACCATCTCTCTTAAAGCTGACAGATCTTCTCGCCTACTCTTCACTAACATCGCTACCTTTTCTTTCCAGATACTCCAGCGATCCAGCGATACGCTTGGTTCTATCGTTACCCGCAACCACCATGGCCTACACGGCCCCCTATATCCACAACTAACATATTATTGGCGCCCCTCTGCGCTTCCTAGTCGGCCCCTCGAACGAATCCTTCGACATCCACTACTTCTTCCTCAAACAATGGTCGCCCGCTTTCCCTCCGCACCACCCCCCCGGCAAGCTCCTCCTCTCAACAACACGACCCCCCTATCCATCTGCCTACCCTCCATTTCCGTCGACGACTTCCGCGTCCTTAGCCCCTGGCTGTATGCCGGCCAGAAGCCTGTATTCGTGAGAGCAGCAGACTTGAAGGGGCTATGTCAGTTGTAGATCGCGGCGGGGAGGTTGGGGCTGTGGAAGTGGATGAATACATTGGTTAGGCAGGGGATGGCGCTTATGCAGCCGCCGGGTTACGAGGTCGACATCGAGATGATGCGGTTTGTGTATGAGAATACCTCGCCGGGGTCGAAGCTAAGAAGGTTCGTTATTGCAATATTTTGCCAACGCGCAAAACCGCAGCCTCAGTTTTTCCACGCGCAGTACGAGGTGCTTGGCATCCTGTGCGACGGAGCCGTCTTCCTCAAGGTCCTCGAAAAAAGCGCGATGCAGAGCCCTTGTGCTCACCGGGTATCCCAAACACAAAGGTCAGAACAAATGGACGGGAACATTTCGGCAAAGCTCAGATGGGGAGGGGAGGGAGATACTTGTACACGACGATGCGAATCCGGACCAGATGAATTGGATGAAGGTGGAGCATCCGTTGCCTGAACATCTTGTCTGGGATGAGTGGGGGAAGGATTTGCCGGATGATACATGTTTTGTTACGGAAGAGGAGGGATTGTTGGGGGCGGTGGAGGTGGTGGAAGCAGTTGGAGCGAGTGTTTGGGAGGACGGGATTGGCTACCTATGGGATGGGGATGGGTAGGCGGTAGGGCGCGAGGGGAGGCGGATTGATATCCTTGGGTTCTTTCATGTTGGTGCTTGCTGTGTGCATCAGTGGGAGGGTAAGATTGGTGTGATATGATATCCTTTAAGAAATACAACGGCTAAGATAGGAATATTATAGAGAGGCCGAATGATCGCAATTTAAGCGGACGCCATGGTGTATATACGTTCAGGCGCGCATTCAACGTCTTGATTGGACGCGTTTGCGCTCGTCACAAATCGTCACACGAAAGAATGTTGCAGATACCCCTTGGGGGAAGACTGATGAAGTCAAACCAACAGCACTGGATACAAGAGCCAATGGCTTGGATCAACGACCAAGTAATTTCGTCACATGTGCTTCTAAGAACGGCGAGTATACGAAACCCTACTTTTTGAATTGATACGAGAAGTCGGGTCAGCCACGCCGACCCGATAAGTAATGCTATACAATATACAAAAGAAATACTGCTGTAAAAGCCTCAGCTATGCCAATAAAGCCAGCACACCTTTTCCAAAATAAAAATTACAAGCACTGCGAATAATAATCCCCATTGGCCTTGCACGTACTCCCCGACTCACACACAGTGCACCCAGTAAACCCCTTCCCACCACACTGCTGATATTTCTTGCTCGAACAAGTCGACGTTGGTGTCGGCGTCTTGGTTGTAACCAACGTCGTCGGCGTGGCAGTCGGCACCGTTGTCGTCGTAGGATCCGGGTTCGTGGGCTGCGAGTTACTGGTACCGTCCCACACGGGAGGACCAGGGACCGGGTATGTTGTAGCCACTTTAGCAGCTTCAGAGTCGATATTGAAGGCAATTCCAGGATCCGTGGCGGAGTAGGCTCCGGGGAAGGAGACGAGGGCGGAAGAAGGGGGGTTAACGGCGCCGCTACCGGATACTTTGAATTGAGCGCATTCGGGGTAGACTGCAGATACGATTAGCAGGCGTCTACAAAGCGGCAGGGAGAACGTTAACATACATTGCGGGTTATTCGCCTGATGCAGAGCTAGGAGCTCGTGCCTGATTAGATACTCGCCCGGTGTCAGGGAAGCCGGGATGGTAGAGGTCCAGTTGAGTGTGTCCAAGATTGTGTCACCAGCCCATTTGCCGGCATTCTGTGTGCCTGAAACAAGTCCCTGTTCGTCGATCTTGAACCAGACTTTGCCAGCGCCGTCCCAGCTGTTGCAGCCGGAGCTTGGGCACTTGGCCATGTAGACCATTACGGCGGCGGGTCTGTGTGTCCATTGTACCCAGTGGACCTTGAGCTTGTCGCCCGCGGCAATGGAACCGATTGGGCCCGTGCCCAAGACGCCGGGATTGTTGCAGCGGATGTTTGTGGTCTTTGTTGGATCAGTACGTACGTCAGGTAGTGTGAGTAGATAGAGACTTACGGTCAGGTCTTTGATGAGCAGGGGATCAAATGAGGGATATTGGCGCTGAATAGTGCTTTGACCCGAGGCGGAGTTGTATGGTGACCATCTACGAGTATCAGTCGGTGACCTCAGTGAGATTGAAAACATGGGGCATACCCTGGGTAAGATGTCGATCCGACAATGTATGTGCCGACACCACCATGGGCGCTCGCGGTCACCAACAAGGAAGCAGCCGCAGCGACTGTCGTGAACTTCATCTTGAAGAAGACTTTATCCGAGACAGCTATGTAGATAACCAGGGAACGAGGAGGAGAAGATGAGATTGCTAGGAAGGGATGTCAAAGCAATCTGGAGGGCTTGGGGATCGTCCTTCATATATGAACGTGCTACACCCGTGGACTACTCATCACATCCATCTCATGATCGTTCCGGATATTGTCGCTACCCCTTATATCTCGTTGCATCGCATGAAAACTTGCGCACCCCAATTCACAAGCTCGGCTGGATTGTCTCTTTGCGGTAGCCTGGGGCCCCCGGAATCTGGGGTTTTGTGCAACCTTTACACCCGCTCCAGAATTCGGATTTCCTCATACCAGGGAGATTGGAGCGCACCCAATGGGATGCGTGATACGTATCGGAGATATTGTCGGTCCGGCGGTTGAGGGCGCCGCTATGGACCATGGTATATGAAGTGTGCAGGGATCTAAATAGCCGGAGGGCATCATCCGCGAAAAAATTGGTAACGTGCCACGCTACCTTTGCGTATGGATATATGAAGTGTGGGACGTGGAGTGGTAGCGAAGCTTGATTTGTATTTAGGTTCTAGGTACGGTAGCGTGTGACGGGATGTGAGCGAAGTTCAGCTTGACTGTTGTAAGAGTTGAAGTTGAGACGCAAGGCTCGACCATATTCCGATAGAGTATGATCTACGCTGTGGGGTAAACGAAACAACCACCGGCGACATGCGAAGAAAATCTCGCTTATGCGCGTTTCGTAATGCCTCAAGCAATGTGCCTTGCGATGGCGTCCACAAACGGCTCTGCATGACTGATCCTCGTATTCGCCATTTTCAAGAAGCTCAGGCGGTACGGAAATCCTGGGGAAGATCCCAGGACCTGCCGCTAGACATCTGCACGCGTTTGGTCCCTGGCATTGGCTGGGTGAATGCGTGTCGAAGGGCCTCGAACAGCACTCACAGTTTGACTATGGGGAAGCCTGACTCGCACTATTGCAGTCGCTCGCGGGAGGGACTTTTCTGAGCCCGGCGGAGAAGACACGAAGGTAAAAGTGCCTTGCTATTATCCATCCGCAACCGACGTGGCCGTATATTGCATGATTCAATAGTGCCATGCAATGCTGCCCACTGTGATAGCGAGCGGGAACAGATGAGTTGAGGGCATCGCCTGATCGCAGTAGGCTTCGTCTGGGGTTATCCAATGTAGCACTGCTAGTCCGGGCGGTTCCAGAGCGAGACTACCCTCGTTTTACGCGGCGTTTGTGTGAAGGCCTCCTTAGCAGTAGGATTGTTCAGAAATCGATGCGATATGAGCTTTGAAGTGGTTGCTGCGCCGACATAGAGCTCAGTGATTTCTAGAGCTGCTGGTCGAAGAGTCGGGGAGCGAGCGAGCAGTAAGCGCGCAAGCATGCTACCCGGATGGTAGCAGCGCTGATCACTTCAAGGTCAGGTGAGTCCCAACAAGCTCTGGAATTAAATTGATGGGAAAAGAAAGGATAGAGGTCGAGCCGGCTGGCCTGCTCTGTCCCATGTGAAAGACGCTAGTGACTATCTGTGGTACTTAAGTAAGCAGGGCCGAACGCCAACGCCGTGTCTCCCGCACTATCCATTCATCTCAACCACGAACTATGGTGATTTGGCCACCGCGTAGCCTCAACACGCTACAGATCGGGATTCATATCGAGACGATAGCCAGTTGCACTACGTCGTTGAATCCTAGCTCGGAAGCCACAAGCCATGAATACCACAACATCTACCGATCGACCCGCCAATTCGTCGCTCGTACACATGACTTGCTTGTACCCTATCGCCCTCAAGCCGTTCAAGCCTATCAGAATGCCATCAGGTCCACCTTCGTGGTACGGTTGCGGTTACCGCAATCGTGGCTCGCCTCTTTCTTTGTTCCTGTTGAGCTGTGCCTCACCGTTTCACACAGAAGTTAAGACGTGTGACAGATAGTCTGTTCCGCACCTCCCACCCGCAGACCCAGCATAACTATCATCATCTACAAAGCCTGCGTACTTGTCGGGAGCAACCTGTGTCCATTTCCTCACATAGATCCCCTTTTTGGGACTAGCGTTCTCTGCGACTCTCTCCATAAATCTAGCCCATACAACACCTTAATATTACATTTATTCGCCCTCGTTAGAGCTAGGAGTACCGCCCCCAAGTCTACCCCATGGGCTTTCGAGCTTGTTCCGTCATGTCATTCCTCCAAACATTGAGCTTCTTCCTTCCGTCTTTCTTTGTGTCGACGATGCTGGCTGGATTTACCACGACCACAAGCGCCTGCACCTCCCTCAATACGATTCTTCCGGACCGGATCTTCTTTCCAGGTAGCGCAGCCTACAATACATCCGTTTTCTCGTACCATTTCCTCGAAGCACGCATTCAACCCACCTGTATCGTAGGTCCCAGATCCACAGAAGACATTTCAAAGGTCGTCGAAACAATTGGATGGTTTGATTCTGTCCACTTCGCAATCAGCAGTGGCGGCCACAGTATAAACAAAGGCATGCAGACTTTCGTCTTCATGATCGATTCTAGGACTAATACCTCGCCAGGGTTCTCAAACATTCAAGATGGAATTACCATCGACCTCAGTGCTCTCAACACAGTGCAGCTCAGTCAAGACCAAAGCATCGTCTCTATTGGGGCCGGCTTCCTCTGGGGAAACATAAACGACACAGTAGAGCATTACAGTCTGTCTTTCCAAGGAGGCGGGGTATCGTCCGTCGGCGTGCGCGGTCTGACAACAGGGGGTATCTGACCCAACAGCAATCGCCTCCTATTACGCTAATCTACTGACTCTCTAGGCGGTATCGGGTTCTTTTCGCCCGAGCGAGGATGGGTCTGCGACTCCGTCACCAACTTCGAAGTCGTTCTCTCCGATAGAGCGATCGTCAACGCAAATGCTACGTCTCATTCTGACCTGTTCGTCGAGCTCAATAGCGGACAGAATACCTTTGAGATCATAATGCGAATTGATAACCAGACTCTGGTACAAGGACAGCTAGGGGCGAGATAATTCTCTATCCGGACGCCAAGACCACCGAAGTTCTCGCCGCATTCACCGCATTCAAGGAGCCAGGGAAATTCGACCCACACGCGATGCTCATCGCCATCCTCTCTTATAATACGTCAGCTGATTTGTATGGAGCTATAGCTGCGGTATATCACTCACATCCTAAGAATGTGAACGGCAGTACAGTGGAAGCCTTTGCAAGCATACAGCCACAGCTTGGAGACTCTTTGCGCATTGCACCTACGGGTTCATTTGCTAAGGAAACGAGCACGAACGGCGGAACCGACTAGTAGATTGAAAAATCCAGACTACTGATGCCCTGCGCCAAAACCTGCCATTAGTGGATTGCTGATTTTCGTTCCCTGTAGCATGTATTGGGAGACTACCACATTCCCCAACTCCCCCACGATCATGTCCCGCATTAATATCCTACTACCAAAACTTAGTCCCCGCCCTTAAGGAGATGTATGCTTCCGCACAACTTGCGGTCTCTTTGGCCTTTCAATCTGTCCCGGCAGCCGCGCCCGCTTCCAATCCAAATAGTCTCGGCTATCTTCCGTCTCCACAACCCAAATGTAACCTCTTCAATCTCCTGGTAGATTTTAGCTACCAAGATCCTGCCGCTACCGATAGCCTGGAAAAGGTGACGCAGATTTTTCTCCATGCGATTGATGAGATTGCGGAGGAAGAGCGTATCAAGGATAAGCATGTTTATATGAACTATGACGGTAGTTGGCAAGATGTGTTGAAGGGATACCGCCAGGATAGCTTTGAGAAGATGAGGGATGTGGCGAGGAAATATAACGAGAAGGGGATGTTTCAGAAGCAGGTAAGAGGTGGTGCCAAACTGTTCAATTAGGTACGCATGAGTCGGGATAAGCTGCGTATGTGGAACGAGCTGAGCGGCGCTCCACCTGGAATATGTTTAGTTCAAGTAATAGGAAAAGCTGTGACAACTTTTACCCTTCAACTCTTCGAAATACGACGACCCAATCACCACGCTTTCAACCACGATCCCCTCGGTACACTCAGCGGTATCATCGGCGCAACCTCCGCGCCCCTAATCTCCTCCATCTCCTCTATCCTTTCCACCTCCTTCATCTCGACACAATCCCACCTCTGCCTCCTCAGCCTCTTCTCCTCCAAGAATCTCATTCATGCCTCCCCCGATACAGGTGTCTGCACGTAATATGTATATTCCCCGCGCCAGTCATCATGCATCTCTCTCACGCTGCGGTATAGGATATTATCGCGGCGGATGCAGGGCACATGGCCATAGCTCTTCGGGCACCGTGCGACGCGGTGCGGACACCAAGCGTAGACGCAGTTTTGCATCGAGAGGGGAGAGTCTGGGGTGGATGATGGAGCCTGAGAAAGTGGGCATGGAGGGGGTTAGGATCGGTGGTAGGCGGATGCAGGATATTGGTAGATGGGTGGCGGACGCTGTTTTTGCGTAGATGTGGGCTGGGTGAGGGCGCATATTCTTACCAGAAGGGAAGGTATGAGGGGAGTAGTGCGAAGGTAGCTGTAGTAGTTCTAGGTTCAACTCAAGAGATTGGATAGTGAAATCCGCTTTAAAGTACTCGAATAATGTTAATGTGATGCTTCACAGTTGTGAGTCGCAGTGCATCTCACTTCATGTTTAGCGCTTGAATTTAGTCACTTATCAAGCGCATCTCTTCCTGTTCTAGTCACGACTCTTCTCTCCTCCCGCTAGCATCCCTATCACGCACTCTTAACGATTTCCTCTGCTCTTCATTACATCCATTCGCAACTTCCACAACAACTTTCCCTAGTTCTCTCGCGTGCTTATAGCAGAGGCCACCACCAGAACTCACATGTCCCGCACGCGACTTTCGATATATCGGAATAGCATGAATTTAACACTGTGCATCGCACACTGCTAAGGCAGTAATCACATCTTTAGTGACGTTCGTTTCGTGGCAGATTAGATTAAGCGAAGGTTGGAACTTGGTGCCGTTGTGAAGTGGTGATTGTTAGCGGCTTTCTGCGTCTGCGCTGTAACCCGTTAATCGCATCTAAATGTGCTTCAAAAGGGCGCGTGACAGTTCCTTTCACCACCGCTAAAAAACCGGCACAGTGAGAATCGTTTTCACCGAAAAACACCTTTCGTCAACGCCCCATCTTCATTTTTTCAGTACTATGTAGGTTATCCAACAACAGACCAGGAACACTTCCACACTCATGCGGCGCTATCTCCATTTTCAGACCGTCTTGATGTTTCCCTCTTCAATAGCCCAGCCCTTGTGCCACGAGGCGTTCCTCCTATAGTAGACGTTGAATCTGCTGTAGGTGCTGCTCCCGATACCTGAGCAGTAACCCTCGGTATGCCTCCGTCCGGATGATCCACGTGCGCTGGAGGTGGCACTTACGGCTTTTTGAGTGCCGCGAATAATGTAGCTCGAATCCAGCAGTACATACATCACTTCACCTTCAGTCTCGCATTCGTATCAAAGTCTCTCATTCTCGCAGACTTAGAGTTCGTTTCCTCGATCAGTTTATCGGGGATATATCCACTATCTCTCATCCGACCCAAGTTTTTGGTTGTCCTGTACGTCGAGTGCTCTCTACTCAGCCAATATCACACCCCCACAACGATAAACAGCGCGTCCAGGCGCCCCAAGCTCTTTCCAAAACCCGAATGGACGTCTGCGATGTTGTAGTTCTTAGCTTCGCTCTTTCCTTCGTTATCAAATCCCGCAATTCTGTTCATGCCATAGATGTGACGAGCGAAAGTGGGAGGAAGACGATTGTGGCGACGGTGAAGACGAAGAGGATTTGCGATTGTGCTCCCGTCGCGTCGGCCTGCGCTTGTGCTGCCATTGCTTGCTTTCCCGCGAAGGGAGCTTGTTGGTTCGCGTATTTGGCTTCATCGATGCCTGCTTCCTTTTGTTGGAGGTTAAGGAGGTCCAAGACGCTTCCTTGTAATCGGTGTACATCTTCTATCATACGTAGAACCTTGGGCAAGTATTTACCCTCGATCTTTCGTATCAAGCTGATCGCCCCTTCCAGTAGAGGGTCCAGAAGGGATATAGGTGCTTCTCGCAATGCTTCCAATCCTTTTTGTAGAACGTCGTTCTGTGTTTCGAACAGCTGGTTCAGTATACTGAGTTCATCGAGAATATTAGCAACTTTGAGACCTAGAGCCACTTGCTCCCTCCTTGCATGGGCTCGCAAACTCTCCGAATTCGATTTCGTAGATGCTGGATCCTGGGACTGGAATTCGTCTCTCGCGTGTTTCAAGGACTTCCCAAACGTCCGGAAGTGATTATTATGTTTCTCTGTTGCCTCTCCTACCGCTTCTTGAAACTGCTCCAGGAAATCCAGTGACCAGTCATCTCGAATAGATAAAGTCCCACGCAGTGCGATGGGTAGAATCGAAGACGCAACTCCCGGCGCACTACCAGCTCCATTGACCTCATGTTTAGGGTTACCAAGCTCCTCGAGAACGCTGTCATGAACACTGATTCTCTTGTAAAGAGTGTGGCCTCCGTTTTCCGACCTTGTGTACGTAGTGTCAGGAAAAGAAGTCAAGACGGACCACGATACTCTGCTGCGATACTCCACAATGAAGACGTAAAGCCAAAGTTGGTCTACTGTAGTCATCCTAGAGGCATTGGGTACATCGTCCTGTCTTGTGATTCGCGAAACGGTTTGATTCGCATCGCGTTGACTAGTGTCTTTCACGCGGGAATAAGAGTACTGGTCTAGGTTCAGCGTGGGTGATACGACGTGAAGGTCTTCTGTGTTTGCATCAGCTTGACCAGCTTGGCAATGCGCGTAATTTCCGTGACTGGAGCCGGGCGGTTATGTGGAGAATGCGCATTCCAAACAAGGCTATTGTATGCTTCAGCTCGTTCGACTGTGTCACAATGAAGTATGGGATCTGCACACAATGTCACATGAATACAGGCAAGATTGAGATGTCTGGAACTGACCGCCATCTAAATTTCGTTGTTGGCTGGAAGATGTAGCCAGAAGTTTGGAACTATCTCTTAACCTGATCGGACCGGAAGATCCTGCGAGAAAGCGGGCTCTGAATGGCTGGCGGGAGCGTAATTGGCCGGATAGTGTAATGCGCAAATGGGAGATCTTTCGAAAGGCTGTCTCTGGTCTAATGAAATGTGCAACGCCGTCCAATCCAAATCGTGAAAGAGAAAGGAAGCTTCGCGGTGCCGCTCCCAATCACGGTGCCGAGTCCGAACTTTAAAGAACTCCTCCGCACGCTTGCACGAATCTTGGAATTGCTGCAATGCGTTGAAAAATTTGAGAACATTTGCCGACTAGGAATGTGCTGTAGCTTCCCTAGCAACCATTTGCGTATGGTCTGGCGTGTTTTCCACTTCCGTCTTGTCCTCTGGTGATTTCGCGTATGAGGGCTTTTACGGCAGGGTGTCCGATCTGAAACCGTTGACAATCCTTAAAGCCTCAATCTTTTGATCGACATCATCTAATTCCGTTCTCCAGTCTTGGTGTACTCATCGCCCTATCAGATCATCCCAGTCGTCCTCGTTCTCAATATCCGGTAAGAAATCTCGAACGTACTCATTCAAGTAGGACTCGCAGTCCGAAGCATTGTCCAGATATGTCGGCGCATCTCCTTTGGTCAGTAAATGTAGTCTAAAGATATAGGGAAATGTATATACTCACCAATAAAGAGTACACCTATCAATCAATCAAGTTGCGGCGTACAAGATGTGAATCGCCCTCTTGGTCCCCAAAGGAAATCAATTAGCTACCAAAAGGTTACTACATGCACCATTGTTCAAGTAATAGCCGGCAAGGTTATGCTCGATGAATAAGATTGGGGCTCGCAGCTCAAGCAAACTTTTGCGGAGGTGCTCTTCTATCGTTTCATAGTTTTTCCAAGTCAAGGACCCAAAAGTCGGACTGTTGTCTGGAATGATGTACCACCTATCGTGGCAGCTAATGTTGTAGATGGCGCACTGCTGAAGCTCCCGCGGTGTTTCTCCTTTGAGCCATAGTCGACATGAAACGTTAGAACAGCCAGGAGGAGTAATTGCCCCGGAATCTTGAGACCACCGTTGTTTTTGGGAACAATCAGGGGGATGGAGTAGAAATATCCTAAACGCAGTTTAGAGAACGTTCTTGCATTGGGTGTGAGGATTTTACCGGTCCCTAGCTCTTTCAGTGGGTTCATGGAAAGGTGTGATTGTCGCCGTCATTCGAATCTGTCCCAGTCACCCCGGGGTTATCCGATATAAGTTGAAATGTCCTGGTTGCTCGCGTATCTTTAACAATTCCGGCGCCGCATCATTACATGTCATGAGCCACCTTCACAAGCTGATGAAGATTGCGTTTCATGAAGACAGCGCTTGGTAGCTGAAAGTACAGATGCCCTTCTCGATGTGTGGGTTCGTTCTCGGTGGCCAAGAGATAGATCCCTGAAGGTGGGAATTCCGAGATCAGGCGCGCGGCGCGCCAGCTAGTCTCAACAGCTGGCAGTGGTGGGGCGGCTGTCCTCAGCCTCCAAACACTACTCCGCACTACGAGAAGGTCTGTCTTCTTACCTAAACGTTCCTTCGAAATCGTAGATAAATCTACCAGCGAAATGGAGGCCTGTTTCATGAAGACTCGCTGCGGTTGCTTTTCATGTTGAGTTTAAATACGCTATTTTTACGTAATGCCTGACAAATCAACCCGAACCTCCCCACCCCCCCGTCAAAAATAATGGCACACTTTTTAATGTGTTAGCAAACTATTAATAATATAAAACACCATTAAATAGAGTACTAAAATTAACGTTTTTTTATTCTCTAAGGTTGTAGAGGGCATTAATAAAATGCGTAAATAATATTTAAGGTTATAAAATATTATAATATTACTATACAGATAATTTTTTAGTATTAAGAGTTACTAGAGCCCTATTTTTACGCGCACCTTAGAATACTAGAATACCTACCTACACCTAAATTATATCTCTAATATCTGCTTCTATATATTAGTAATAGAGACCTAATTTTACTTATATTAGAGAGCTTATTTAAGCTTCTTAATAGAATTAATATTATTAAGCCTACGCTGTACGCGCTCTTTAATTATAAGCTATATACCTTTAATAGGGTTAAG